>QQSS02185977.1:0-142658 GCA_003687565.2 Craspedacusta sowerbii | reverse complement strand
TTGGAGAGTTCGAAATGCAGAATCCTAGCTTGATTCGATACTTTATTGCTTTGAAAGAATTGTCGAAAGGCGTATATTTAAAGGGAAATGACTGAGGTCATATTATGAATGCGATAATTATGGTATCATGAATTTTGCAGTCGATGTAGGAAACTTGATGACAATTTTACTGCAACGTGGTTTGATAGTCTTCACAATCTTCAGATTTTAGCTCAGTTCCATTCTGTGATATTTAAATATATCAATGGGTGACTGTCTAGAACTCAAGGGCTTTGCTAGTTTTCTAAAGTGCAGGAAAGGTATTAAAGAAACAGCAAAAGTAATATTCAAACATTTACATTCATTGCATTAAAATTTGCAATATTTACTTTCCCTTCAACATTTGCTTATCATAGTGTCTTTTAACTCCAAATTCAAATGGAATACTAAAACAGGGCCGAGCTGTTGCTGGAGAAGATGGGGTATATTCACCAGCATACTTAAAACTTCAAGTACAACTCCCACTCCCTCGCCAAGCAGCAGCTCCTGCAGCTACAATAGTAAACTATCAGATCTCAAGAACAGCTCTAAACTTCGGCTAAAAACTTTTAAAAAAGCTATTACGATGTTAAGGATCAGCTGAGTCTTTTCAACCATCAGGCCAAGAATGGTCAAACCGCAATCAACGACAAATTAGCCAGCAGCTCCAAGGCGAGCTCAAATTTAATACATAGATTCAGCTAAGAACTTAACGATCAGATTAGAAGACTCTGTTAGAAAGGAGAGAATGACACATTGGCCAGGTGTGCAGTGACTCGGAATCCTGAACTTGATTTGTAGTAAAGTTTTTCAAGAATCATAGTCGATATTTAAAATTAATCAACCAGGACTGCTTCCTAACACTTCTTCATGATTCAAGAGATCGCTCTTCGGACAGAGTAGCTTAAGCGGCTCGTGTAGTCATAGCGCATCGAATCGAGGCAGACTGAGTAGTAGCTTTTGAGTAGACTAAATCAAGTGGTGGAATCGACTAAGAACTCAGTCCTGGAGTTAAGTAGGATGCGGTAGTAGCACAGAATGAAGATGCAGATTCTAGTGAGTGAGGTCTGCAGGGGAATTATGGAGCAAAAGAAGAATCTAATTTGACTTGATGATATTTCTGCTTTAAGTTGCTAATTCATTCCAGTGCGCTCAACAGCTGACAGAAGCGAATTTCCCCTCCAACTGCACTGCAGGTCAGTGCACTTTCACTTCCTTCGACTCTTTCGGCTATAATTACTGCATAAATATCTCGGTCAGCTTAACTCTCCAAGGACAGTTGGCTTTGAATAATAATTTAAGTCTCATTGCGAAACAACTGATCCTTCAGAAAAGCAGCATCAGCGGGCAAAAGTCGCTTCTTGAATTGAATCTGACCAGTCAAAATCTCACTCTTCTCGAAAGCGAAGTTAAAAAAGTGCACAATCTCTCCTTTGAATCTCTTGTTATAAGCCTTAATGCCATTTTGGAGGCTGACATCATAAATATAACAGCCTACAACAAACTTTCTTCTAATTCTTCATTAATCACAGCAATTCAAACTTTCTGTGGAACTTAGTGCAACTGCGACAATTCTCAAGTGTGTTAGAATACCTCACCTTTGACCCCTGCCTTTAAAATCACTCAAGCAACATTAGCTATCAATTCTACTAATATCAGTCTACTTAGCTCAACTTTGATAGGCTCGATAATTTCGATCGAGGCCCAAGCGCTGATAATCAATCAGTCTTTTATTCAGTCAAACGCCACTTCCTGTTAAACTCCATATGGATTCGGATGTGGAGTTTTTTCAGTAGCTTTGGAATATAGTTACTCCTGTGGATCAACTGGAGGTTCCCATGGCGGGCGAGGAGGAAACGCCTCAGGTTTGGTTAAAAGCTAAGAATGCTATTTGATCCAAGGAAGAGATATCTACCAAGGCATTACAGGTTCAGCAGGAGGAGGAGTAAACGCAGGCAAT
This sequence comes from Craspedacusta sowerbii, assembly GCA_003687565.2. Taxonomy (NCBI): domain Eukaryota; kingdom Metazoa; phylum Cnidaria; class Hydrozoa; order Limnomedusae; family Olindiidae; genus Craspedacusta; species Craspedacusta sowerbii. The sequence goes on along the minus strand of QQSS02185977.1, from coordinate 140,680 downwards.
GGAGGAGGTCTTGTCTATCTCGGAGCTAACCTAATTTCCTTAGTCGGCGGCTCCAAAATATCTTCGAACGGCGGCAACGGCAAATACAGCTCAGGGGGAGGCTCGGGAGGAACCGTTTTCATTAGGTTCCGATAGTTTTAGTCGCAAATGAGTTAAGTTGAGGCAGCTGGGGGCCGAGGAGGTAGTCTTAGTGGCTCGGGAGGGGGTGGCTAAGTTTATTTCATCAGTCTGAACTGGAACTTAAGCAGCCAGAAATACTATCCACCTGTTTTTAATTTGACTGCAGGGTAGGCCAACTGGGAAAACATGGGCCAGCCAGGTGTACTAACAACTATGCCTTGTCCTCCGAGGACCTATCTAGATGTTGCGAACTGCATTCCGTGCGAGTATGGATCGATCCAATATTTCGCTTCTTATCAGGGATGCATCAAGTGCGACAACAAGCCTTAGAACAGTCATTATAACTAGTCAGGCAGCTGCAACTACCAATGCGATCAAGAATTCACCCCATATAACGGACTGTGTCTAACTGGCATAGGCTTATTCTATAATAAGCTTTGGGGAATGTACCTGCTGAGTTTCTTTTCAGTGATTCTTGTCTTCGTGATAACGGCAGCAGCTATCCTGCTCGTGAGATACCTAACTCAAGCCAAAAATAAATTACAAATTATCGGCAACTACTCCAACGGTGTTTTCATCAACCTCCTTCCCGAAGATTTGCCTTACCACAAGTACCGTATCTTTTTGAATGGGAATAACACGCCCAACCATCCCTGGCACATCGCCTAGGAGAGTTTCAAGGACGTAAAAGACCTATTCATGGAGAGCATGGAGTTCAACGAAGTTGTGCGAGAATTGAATAGCCAGTTCGAATATAGCAGGCGGATCAGATGGATCCTGAATACCTTCCGGATCCTCTACAACCCTTTCTACTTGATCCTGCTGAAGATGTTTCAGATCAGGAGAATTTACAATGTTATCGTCAAGTTCAAGGCCTTCGAACGGAGAGTAAAGTTCACTTACTCTCCCAGACTTACTCTGGCCAGCATTGACATTCTTAGCTTGGAAAAATCAGTACTCAACTTCACACGGGAGAGCCTATTTCCACTTCTGCTGATTCCGGAAACCTCCTTTCTGGGCAATCTGATCGTCCTTCCAGATGCATTCTACAAATCTATACGAAAGGACTGCAAAGAAGCTATTTCAATGGGACTGGACAAGATTCTCTACAAACTGCTGCCTGAGGTTAACCTGAAAAACAGTACAGGCAACTTCGAGATGAACATCTGCCTTATGCTCAACTGCTTGGAAAGAATGAGATCCAACCAGAATCAAATTAACATCAAGTTCCTGCTCGAGCTTAAAGGGAATTTTTTCGAGATGAACGACTTGCAGGATTTTAAACGATGGTACACGATCAAATAAGGTAGACTAATTCTCTTCCTGACACTCGCTTAATCAGATGTGAACTACAAGCGGTTCCTATACATGGGCGTGTAGCATTTAGCGAGAGAGTGCAGTCCTGCCAAGGAAATCGACTTGTCACTGGCGAACTAAAGCCTGCCAAGGAGATTGATAAATTTCTTTGAAAAAACCTTGGTAGTTTTTCTTAGTTAGAAAAGCCTGACTTGCAATCGGTTTTACCTGAACCTAGGAATATTACTTGGGAGTATCGTCGACTATGCTATCCACATAGCCCTATTTCTACTCTACATCGAGGACTGTCAATATTTTCTCATTTGCTAGATTATCGTTATGCCTTTGTTGGAGGAGCTCACCCTGTTTTACTGGATCAGATCTATTTTCTTCTCTAAATAAACGATTGAAATCTCGCTGATCTGCTCTGCGAATCTGATAATCAAAAATACGTTGCTGTTCGCACTTTTCTTTGCAGTATGTGAGAAATACAGTCCTCTGATGTGGACTCTGCAGGCCTTGCAAATAGTGATCTGTTTCGGTGTCACTCAATTAGGAAGGAGGAACTCTGTCTACGACGAAGAGAAGATATGACACTTGATTTAAAAACAGCTAATAATAATTAATTTTCAATTTATTTGGGTTGGATTGGTTAGCAAGAACGATCTCAATGTCGAGCTTAATTCAAAATATGAAATTTATTAGATGACTCATTTTGTAGGAGAATATAATGTGGAACAATTAGCCACAGATCGAGATTCAGAAATAAACATTAAAATCTTCTTTCTTTCGAAGTAATTCTTTCTACTCTTATTTGAAAAGCTTAAGATATGTCGCCCTTTGAACGGCAGTGATGAAAGGGCAAACCACTGGTGCATATGATAGTAAATATGATTTGTTTGAGCATATTAAGTTGATTGCCTTTGATGCAAGGATTGTCTTCCAAAATCCTTGAGCTCAATTACCTTGGCGAGCCTGTTTCATAGCCCCCTCTCAATATGCAGCAAATCTTCCTCTTTCAGGAACACCTCTAGAGCAATCACCAGGATCCATAGAAACTCATGTGGCTCAGGACAAGGCTCGTCCAGATGCACTACACTTACCTGTCCATCGAGGAATAGGTCAAACTCCTCTAACAAGCACTCATCGAATGCAAAGACTCCGTTTAAAAAGGCACAGGAAGAGTTTTCGTTGCGCCCATCACTAAAATCATTTACCAGGAGTCCGCATAGGCTTAAAAAGAGTAGGCTGAAAAGCTAAAGTGCATGCTTCTCTCCGTCCACTCGAAAGTGAAAAGCGCTTAGTCGAGGGAGTCGAACATTGACAAGGCAATAAACTTATTAAAAACGCGGATCCAGATAAACCGGTGTGCGAGAGAGCGGTTGAAGGTTAATTTGAAGTAATTAAAGGAAATCAGCAGCAACTATCAGGTGATAAAGGCCTAAGAGACTAAGTTCTACAGGTTCGAGAAGTCCATTGACCTCAGCAAGCAATACCCCAAAGCATAAATCTTTGTGAAGCTTTGGGACAGTCACTTCTGCAAGGCCTAAAACATGTCCAGCTTCTTTGTCCCAATCGAAATCTAAAATAATCAGTACAAGATCCCGAAGTCCTTTCTTAGTCAAATTTCCAAGGATCTTAAGAATTATCATGTGCAATTGTCAGTATTGCAGATCTCCCAGAACAAGACAAGGACCTTTGCAGCAGCCAACAAATTTCATCTCTCTTAATCATTAATCACACAGCTTTCCTAAATCCGAAACTTACTCTACTCGAAGGCCATGTTTAACTACTTAAGAACCAAGCTAATGAGTCTTCCCAGCTTTTAGATGAAATCGCCATACTACTTCGAAGTAAAACAGGAGTAGGTGCAGCTGCGGATTTGCATCAAGAGCGACCTGCTAGAGAACAGGACTGTCTAAATCAAGCTCAAAAAGACTCTGTAGAAGCTCAAGGATTAGCCCCCCTAGTATTTTATGAAGAGCCTTCTCTATTAATTTCTGACGACAAATATTAAGCAGAACCACGAAGGACGCGAAGACAGCTTTGGATAAAAGTTGCACCACCAGTTCCTGAACACGAAGTTCAAGTGGCTCAAAACCAAGGAGGACTACATCTCCTTCCTCAAGGACTTCAAGGACAGTTGATTATAAATGCATCAATCTCATTTCACCCACCCTTCATTTTTACTAGGTAACTACGTGCCTCTGCCCGGCGCCTCCTAATTTTGGAATTAGTTCCTACTCACTACAATCATTACACTTGTTTCGGCCTCAATTATTTACTACTCCATCAGCTCGCTCTCCTATCTAGTCTTCTTCCTTATGTACAGACACAAATTCACCCCCGATAGAGATTCTAAAGTCAAGTCTAAGTAGCAGCTTTGGAATGATGTCAAGTGGTCATTCCTCAACATCCTCGGCCAAGCTCCCCTCGTCACGCTGCTCAAGATGTCATACCCTACTCATTCAAAGGTATTCTACAACTACGACTTTAGTTACAAAGACATAGCATACGTCTTTTTTCACATCGTCTATGATTAGTTTTTGACCTACTGGATCCATAGGCTGCTCCACCACCCCTCCGTGTTTCGACTTCTCCACTAAGTCCATCACAGGGCTAAAACTGCCACTCCTTTCACAGGATTTGCCTTTCATCCTTTCGATGCTTTTCTTCAAGCCCTCCCTGCTCTTACCAGCTGTTTCTTCGTCCCTCTCCATATCGATTTCGTGATTGTATACTCGCTGCTGACAAGTGTGTGGGCAATTAGCATACATGATAACGTGAACTTGGTGCCTTTCAAAGGTTTTTTGTACGCTGGCTCTCACACAATCCACCACTGGCCTTGGGGCATGAACTTTAACTATGGCAAATTTACATCGTTGTGTGATATAATTTTTGGGACTTACTGCGACCCCATGTAAATTACTGGGTACGGCTACAAATAGCCCGATTTTGAGAGTTTGAATCGAGGGATGAACAAGCTGATCAAGAGTCGAAAGCTGCAGTCAGAATCTTTGAGAAGTCAGGCTCTGAAGAGGAAGGTGGATTGATATAAGATGATACACATTTTAATATTGTTAAAACAGGTGCAATCACAGTGTAGATTCGCCAGCAAATATCAGCTTAAGGATATGTTCAACGAAACTAGACTCAACTCCTTCCTTTACTAAGTTTATACGTGGGAGAAGAATTTCATCAGGGATGTGGGAGTTAGTCCTCGGAGCGGGATGACCTTCGACGGTCAGCGAGTCGATGTGCTCAGTGGCTAGCTGATAACGGGCTCAAAGCACGAGTTCACAGCGAGCAGCAAATAATCGCTTCATATCGGAATTATGGCCAAAGTACTCGAGGGCTAGCCCAGGAGCAGTTCAATCTACAGTATTTCTTAGGTCATGAACCTGGTAGCCAAGAAGGTCTACACTTACGAGGACTTTAACAGGAGGTATCCTGGCTTTGGCGGTTTCATGCCCTGGGTCAATCTGTCTACTCCCAATGTGTAGCCTACCTGGGATTTTAAGAACAGGACGCCTTCGCTGGACAATGGGGAGATGTTTTGGGCTTGTGTCGCTTTGAGTCAGGCCTGGAAATCCAAACACAGTCAGCTAAATTAATCTCTAAGATAACGATGGTAGAACATCACATGGAAACTGATGCTGAAAAACATGAGGAGGATATTCTACAATGAAACTACAGGAAAGATCAGAGCAGTGTCAAATATAAAAGACATAAGCAAACCCCCTTAGTTGAATTACTACTGGAATGATGATGATTACTACCTGGATGACCCCTATGAGGGTGAGTTAGTGGTCCAGGCGATAACTCTCCTTTCAACAGACTTCAGCCCCGCTTAAATCTAGCGGATCTGGATCGACAAGAGGAAGAAGCTCAAAGCAGTCGAGTATGCTATCAAGAGCAAACAGATTAAAATCAAGGTTTAGCGGGGCAATTGGTTCAGCGCTCATGAGCAGTGGAAAAACATATTCCTACCTTACTCGCTAAGCCCTACTTATTCCAAAGTATTTTTCAATAATTAATTGGCAAGGACATGGAATTCTGTTTAGAAAGGAATCCCTGGGCTCTACGCCTCCATTACGGGTCTTGCCTCTTAAAACAACCAGAGTCTTGATTATTTTGCTGATTGCGGAATCCCTTAAATCAGTGTCTGTCCAGTCAATCATCTCAATTAAATTACAGGCTACGCCACTTTTCCGCTATTCTTGATCAATAAAACTGTTGCTTCTGTTTGGTTGCTTAACTACTTGAAAATGCCAGCAGGCCAGACCAAGTACGGCAGTATCGAAGGATGCCAGATCCAAGGGCAATCAGTAAGTCCAATGCTGACTTGGGACTCAAAAATAACAACTATCCTGGCGATCGCTCAAGGCACTCAGAGTTTGATAAGGCAATTCTTGTAAGAAAAAGGAGTTTTATCGAAATTCATTTAGATTGTTGAAAGATAATACCGTCTGTAGTTCGAACCCCTGCAGGCAGTAGGTTTATAGCTGGGGATGCCACAGAGCATTGCTGGTGGACGGCCCGATTTTAACTCTTGTGCTGCAACAGTCTAGCCGAATTGAATAATAATCATTATTTAAAAATCCAGACAATCTGAGCAGGAGAAAGAACGGGTTCGATGCGTCGGCAAGCCTTGTCCTTGAATCGGACTCCTGTGCCTAGCTAATCAAACTACCAGTTGAATTATTGCTATCTTTACTCGATTTTTTAAATGTGATTCGAATTTATGATTCCATACTGTCTGTCGCTTAGAATCGCCAAGACGGCACTCCTCTCCTTGTTGCGAATTGTTTTGATTTGAAGGACCTGGCTTTCCAGCTACACTGCTTTGAAGAATCCCTCCATCTTATCCAATTCTGATAAAAATACTTTTCCGTTGTTAGAAAGTAGGAAGACAGCGCGGTTGCTGCAGCAAGCGTTGGTAAAGAGACAGGGGGCTAAGTTGAACGTGTAGACTCTGCCTGATTTAAAGTTGATAACAAAAAGGTCTACAATTGCATCATTTTTTTTATTAATCAGCAAAAGCATTTATTTTTCAGCCTCAAAAAAATTGAAGTAATTGCCGAAGATGAGTTTTTTGAGGACGAAAGTGACTGGCAGTCTTTCGTACTCCATGATAAAGATCTCGTGCTCCTTGGTAAGGAAGACAATCCACTTATCGGCTTGATGGTAGAACATCGTGTGAGTAATAATTAAGCCCCTAAGACTTTTGGTTCTGCTCATACTCAGAAATTATTAGTCGTCAAGCAGGACTCTCCCGTGCCTAAATTTAATAATTGCACACCCGTTTTAAATTCGTTATAAAAACCCTTTTTGGAGGAAATCGTAGGTGAAGAACTGCACATTGATGGTGAGTTGGCTTTTGGGCTTGCTCAGGAAAAAAGAACTGCGCTTTGAACTTTTATTTGTGAAGACGGAGTTGACCGACCTTGCCTCGAAGCGATGGAGACTGTTGCGACTATGGGCCTTCAACAAATTTTATCTGGAAAAAGATTCTTCTGCCCTCTTGTAATCAGTGAATGCAAATTAGTTACCAATCATCATCATTGTGTAATCATTTCTAGATTCCACGACCGTCCTCCTCATCGAAGTAGGCCTTGCTCGAGATGTTGTGAAAGGACCAGAAGGTTATCAAGATCCCTGCCGGCAGTGGAACTGCTTGCCTCAGCAGTACTCCAAGGAACGAAGTACCCATGAAGGAGTTCTTGTAATTCCAAAATATATGCTTCATTATAAATCATTCCGAACATTCAAATCTTATACCCAAAGGCAGATGATCAGAAGGGAAGATTTCGTTGGGCAGGCTCTCCTTCTTCCAGGCCGGGTTCAGCTCCAGTCTGTTCATAACTCGCACTCCTGTGGTCCAGATGTGATCGATCTTGCCCGTGAATTTGTTGGTGATATTGGAAGGCTCTTTATAGTCTTCATAGGCGTCAAAGTAGATGTCTTTAGGCTAAAAGTTCTACCAAATTTCGAAGATAGTCCTGTGTATTTTTTAAGGGTCTTATGGAGGTTTAGCCCGAAGCAAGTCTAAGACGCAGCTCTTTGGCTAGGAGTTGAGGTCCCCGCAGATGATTCTGCTCTTGACATGCGGGTAGTACTTACTATAGTTCTTGAGGAGTATGGCCAGCTCTTGGTACTTGATCTTCTACTTCTTGGGGTTCCAATAGAGGTGGCTGCAGGCGAGAGTGAATAGCCTCTCTGTAGCCCTGAGCTTGAACAAGGCCATGATGCCAACGTTGAATTACTTTTACTTCTTGAGAGTCTTTATAAACTACTCTGAGTAGAAAATTATTTTTGAATTTAGCAACTTTATCGTTTATTTCCGCCAGGCCAGCAGTTGGCCCTGACTCGTCCCACGCTTTTTTATGAAATGGATCTTGTACCCTATTTTCTACATGCATCCGATGTAAGAGAATTAGTCGTCGATCGCGTCCACCTCCTGAAGACAGATCACATCCGGCTTGTGAAAATCGATCCAAGAGAGGACATTGGCTGTCCTAGTGGCCCTGGAGAGTGAGTGTTTGTCAAAGTTCTTGTAATGGTCCTAATGCATGAAGGCCTCAGCGAGGGTATTGAAGGTTAGTAGAGTGACAGCGCCCTCAATGTTTTTCCACTATAAAAGAATTCCCATATTCTTATAATAAATAAGTCACAGGCAGCTGAGCCTTCTGCGGCGGACGGCCTCCAGCAGCAGCTTACAAGTATTCTAAAAATATTAAACAGGCTCATTCTTAATTATATTTTTACGCTTACTGCCTTTCTTGGGAATTGGTTTCATCTTTATTGCCTCCTCCACCACCTCCATCACGTGCTCGCATTTAAAGTCTGAAACCATCAGCGCATACTTTATCTTGTCCTCCAGGACTTCCATGCGTGACTCTTTGCGGCCTATTCTGGGCAGCGTAAGATTCTTGCGGGTGGGGTGGCCAAGGCTAAGGTCACTTGGGTAGGGTATCGAATTGCTCATAAGCCTGGCCAACATGCTCATAAATAATAGTTTATAACAATCATAAATAAATGTTCTTGAAGAACTTAACCCCAGAGATCCTGTCGTCCCTGCAGACCAGGCCCTAACTCTCCCATTCTTTGAGTTTCGCCCCCACGGCCAGCAGATTCAGTCTACAGCTCTGGCTTAGCTACTCAAGACTATAGCCGCGTTAGTCCTTGAACAGCTAATCCAGACTGCATTATATCAATTTTTTGTCATAGAGGATCTTGTGTCCATCCTGTAATGTGATAAGCTTGAACATCGGAAGCCCTCTGCACACTTTTTATATCTAGCTGGGAGAAACGAACCCTGCCTTCTTCACCTTGTTGACACAGAAGTAGATATCGATGAGGCTGACAGTGCCTCGGTTTTTTTCACTAAATTGGGTGGCAGCTTGAGCGACTACTTGTTTGAGTTCTTGGGAAGTGTAGTCCTAGAATTTGCTGTTGACACTTATTTTGGCAAAAATGGATTAAAGTTCTTTGTCGGATTCAGTCTTATTAGCACTGAGATTTTGGATACTGTTCTTGATATTTTCGAGATTGGCCTTGAAGGTCTAGTAGCTCTTAAAACTACTTTCGGCTAGATCCTTCTTCTTGTCGAGTTCATCGTATTGCTTGTCCAGCATAGTCCTGAAGTTGGAAGTTGATATTGAAATGTGACTTTTGTGGAACTTTTACAATCGACAGGCTATGAATTTGCACAGCTATTAGGCATCCTCCATGGTAAGAGTGATTGTCGTTAATTGGGTGTTTAGAATACAGATTTTTGATTTTTGGAAGAAGCCCTCTTATCTGTAAGAAACCGAGTTTATGACAGAAAAAGGGACGATGATTGCAGCCAAAAGGGCCTAATCTTTGTATGGGCGGAAAATTAGCTCTTCGTTGGTCCTATGGAGTTGCAATTTTAGTTCGTTCAAGTTTTATTCAGAATATTTTACTTTGGGATAAATGAGGGCATCGGGCGGGTTCTTTTCTCTGAGTTGAAAGTGCTTGCTTAATTACATAAATAAATAATAGGGAGGTGAGGAGAGGGGCCGAGGCCACGCAGCCATCGCCTTGGACTAAAAATCCGGGGTTGGGGCAGAGTGCGCATTCCGATTGGCTGATTCAAATTAATTCGGATTTTAAATTCCTTTAAATTCGTGCCTCCATTTTTTCATTTAAGATAAGAATGGTTAGCGGAAAGAGCGGAAAGGCCAAGGGAAAGTCCTCCTCCACCAAGAGTGTCTCCAAGTCCTCCAGGGCTGGACTCCAGTTCCCCGTCGGTAGGGTCGGCAGAATGCTCAGGCATGCTCGTTATTCTGAAAGAGTTGGTGCTGGAGCCCCAGTCTACCTTTCAGCTGTCCTCTAGTACCTTGCTGCTGAGGTCCTTGAATTGGCGGGAAACGCTGCCAAGGAGAACAAGAAAACCAGGATAAACCCAAGACACATTCTCCTGGCAGTAAGGAACGACGAGGAGCTGAACAAGCTTCTGTCGAACACGACGATTGCAGAGGGCGGTGTTTTGCCCAGCTTGGCGATCAGCAACGAGAAAAACGATGATTGAAAAATTAGAGTTATCTCACAAATTGTCTTATTCTTAAGGCTCAGGTACCTCAGCTTCATCGGGTTTTAGCTAGCCCCAAAGTTCGTAATTGCCAGTCTCTATTTTCTACTCAGAAAATCCTCTGAAGCTAGCGTACAGACCCGCCTTTCCTGTCCTTCTCGCGTATTACTATAATACTGCCCTTGTCACAAGCGTAAAGTTATTAATGTCCCCGAGGATTGGATTCGATCCTAATAATCTCAAAGTGGGATATGCAGGCGGAGGCCCGTACCTTTGCATATTATCGGTCCAAGGTGGCGCGCTAAAATCTCCTATACCAAGTGCCCTCCGAAGCTCTTCGGATAGGATGCCGGGCCTGAATTGTCTGCTTCCGGCCTAGTTCTCCTTCCCTTCGTAATAGACATCTCCGAAGAGAGTGAGTTTGGACTTGGTCTGGAATTTGAAGAAAGCATCATGAAGGACCTGATAGTCGATATCTATCTTGCCGAGGCGGGGGTTCATCCTCTCCCGTAGCTTCTACTTGACCATGGCAGTGGCGTTCTGAAGGAACGGGTCCCGAAGCTTGCTGATCCCCGTGCTCTAGATGTAGTCGGGGAGCTTGAAGGGTGGTTTCAATATTCCCCTTTTCGTCTGCAGGAACTTTGATTTATTGTTCCAGTGACGAGGCACTTCGATCGAGTTCTTGACGGATTTTAAATGGATGAGAAAAAGTGGGTCATAGGAGGCGATGTCCCAAGCTTCGACCAGGTCAGGCCTTCTGACCATCTCCTTGAGCCTGGCTACCCTGAGCCATTGGTTGATTTTCAGCTTCCTTTTGGAAATTGCTTTGCTTTTCTACTCTGTTTTCAACGCTTATAGCTTTTACTATTGTTACTACGAGGGTTAAACTTAGGTATCTGGGGCGATCTTTTTGGCAGCCAGCTCCTAGTTCGTCTTTATGATCTATTTGACCCACTATGGCAGGCTCTAGTCCACTTCCACCTCCAACTTCTCCTGGCTGACCTCCTTTTCTTTGAGTCGAGCCTGGATTTCCTCGCGCTGCTTTACAAATTCTTGCATGTTCTGCTTCCTTCTTCTCTTGGCCTCGGTTCTTGATTTTGTCATTATTAATGATTTTTTTCAATTAGACGTTCTCCCATGAAAAGCGAGTCATCGAAGAGTCCAAAAAACAACTGGCCGCGTTCTAGCATGACCTCGCTCAGTCGCTCGAGGCCATCAACAATTACAGTCAGTTTGTCCGCTCATCATCAATAGCATATTCGACGCCAGCAAGCCAGTCAAGCCTTAGCGAGATTCGTAAAATGCTAAGTTGGGAGTAGCTTCCGAACAGCCTGTAGATAAAGCATCTTTTCAATGAGAATTACTGGCAAGGACTAAGCGAGTGGTAAAGAATGTGCGTTAAGTAGTAGTCCTAAAAGATTAATTATAAATAGCTATTAATGTAAAGCTTGAGGCCGGTCAGAAACTAATTCATGAAGTGTTCGTGGGAGGACTGCACTCTCGAAAAAGTAGGTCAGATCAGGAACGCAATTCTCCGCACCCTCGAAAATGTGTCGGTAAATCTGTCGCAACATTTCAAAGGGATGCTGGAAAAACTTCACGTTTTGAAGCGTTAGATGGAGGATAACCGCAAACAATTATTCCTGAGTATCTGAAATTATTATTTTATGACATTTAATCATCACCCCACTAAAAAGATAGTCAACTGCTGCTGTCAACATCAGGGTCCCGGGCCTGGCAGCTATCAATCCAAATCTTTCTTCCAGGAGAACCTAAAACTCCGCCGTGGATTCAGCTGGGCTGGCCGTTATCCTCATAACCCTGAAGCATTGCCCGGCCCTAGCTCCTATTCACCTGACCCGAGCAAAGTCAAATCGACTGTTATAGGGGGAGCGATTGGACACTAGGCCAAAACCCATAAAATTTAGAGCAATCCCGGCCCGGGACAGTACTAACCCAGACTCTCATACAAAAAATTCCATGGCCAAACCGTCTTCGGCAAGACCAAAAGGATTAGTTAGCATGATGAGGGGGTTCCTGGGCCAGGTGCCTACACCGAGAGACACGATCCTGTTTATTCTGCCGCTCCTAAATTTTCATTTTCGAAGAGGATTAACACGAAACAGTCAGTGCATTCGCCGGGCCCTGCATTCTACAACCCCGGCTCTCTTTCGAAATCACCGAAAGCTGTAATAGGCAAATAATCTCGTTTGAATAATTTTGAAAGAAATGAGACCCCAGCCCCCAACGCCTACAACAACAACCCCAGGCCAAAGACTTCTGCCCCTAATTACGCTTTCGGGAAAGACAAAAGGCTTCATACAACATTTAATCCTGCGCCTGGACCAGGATCTTACAACAACACTGACGAATTCACTAAAAACATGATGAATAGCAAGGGCTTTAGCATGTCTTCAAAGCATTTGCCCAAATAACATTAAAACGTGCCAGGTCCGGGGACTTATAATTATCAACAGCCAAGGCCTCCCACCTCAGCTGTAATCGGCAAGTAAAAAAGAGCATCAGCCCATAATACCAACCCAGGTCCAGGGACTTACGAGCCTGACTCAGCCTCCCACAAGTTCACCAAGGCTCCTTATTGCACGATCGGACGGCAGTCTAAATAAATCAAAAATAATGAACACATACCAGGCCCTGGACAATACAAGCCTTAAATTCACAATGGAAATCCCAAGTACTCTTTCAGAAGCAAGTCGGCCTCAGCCAAAAAAGTTTAAGGGCCAGGCCCTGCAGCCTACAATCCCAATCAAGGGAGGATGTCGACCACAATGGGAGTGATAGGGAAGGAGAGTCGGCTTGGAGAGGCGGTGAAAGAGACTCCAGGACCAGGGTTCTACAAGGCGCAAAAATAATAAGGGAAGAAGTTCAGCTTCCCAAGAACAAACCACGAAACCTGTACGTGCCAATTTGCCTATTGAATAAATCAATAATCAATATAATAATCATGGATAAATTACAGCCATCTGAATAAGCACCCGAGCTTTACTGCTAGCCTTAACTCAATCTTGTCCGCCGTTCTTAAGTTGTCCAAACTTAATCCCCTCTAGAGGTCCTCCTCCCACTCAGGAATAGACTTCCCGCCAGGCTGGCCATTATCGCCTTGAACAAGAAGGTCTCCATTCTCAAGACCCTGGGGATTGAGCTCGGCCCCTAGCTCATCGATTCCATTACCAAAATTTAGAACTTGCTGCCCTCCAATCTGGTTTTGGAAGAATATGAAGAACAGGAGTTTTTCAACCGAATTATTTAAATTCTATCCAAACAGGGTCACACCTTCACTCCTGAAGAGAAAGCCTCTCTCACAGAAGGCCATGTCCTGGCTTACTAGTTGCTGCGTGAATGTCTGAGCCTAGCGGAGGCTACGGTCTGGAGCGAGAGCTAGGTGATGGTATGGAGCCTGATATTGCAGGGCGGAGGCGAAAACCCCTTTAAGGAGGTGATCAGCGAGCTAAAAAACCACGAGGGACAAATAGTTTATTCTAGAAAAATTCACTAATAGTTGAAAAATACACATTTGCTCACCAAGTTCCCCAAAAAGGTGCAAGACCCCTACTCGCTCCGCTGCACTCCCCAGATCATCGGCCCCACTCTCGATATTTTCAGTCATATCAAGCGCCAGCTTATCCATCTCAGCGACTCCCCGCTCTCCACTCCCAAGGCTGGGCAGAAGGGTACCCCCTACAACGTGGGGTCGTTTCTTGTCAGTCTGTACGACAAGCTCAACATTGCTTTATGCTAATTGTGCAATCTCGTGGTGGCAAGGACCTAAAGACTGATGAACAGAAGCTATAATTCTAATCTCCCTGATATTTAAATAGGTGAAATACACACAGTTCTTCTGCGGCGAATGTCAAAGGAGACGATTGAAGTGAGAAGACTCTGCAGGCCCGTCGGTGCAGACTCTATTTAGACGGACCAGTTTTCGCAGGATGTGAACTTCTACCTCGGGATTGCGATATCGAACAGCTTCTAGGTGGTGGAGAGAACGAGCAAAGTGGTGGCAATATAGCTTATGCTGGTTCACATGGTTCTTAAGTAGGTCTAGATAGAATAGTAATACCCTCGACTTAAATGGATATTAAAGAATATAGAGCTATGCCAAACTAGTTTGAGGAAGTAGGTGGAGCGCAAGGCCCTGCTCGTCCTCGAAGGCAGGCTTTTCAAAGAGGGGGATCAGAAATTATGATTTACAATTGTTTACTAAATGCTTTCACAAAAAGTTAGTATTCCGAGACATTCCGCTTCAAGCAAGCAGTCCGCCTCTCATAACCATAATCCCCTCTGCCATCAGTTTTCAACCCACTCCACCTTTTTGAAGTCTGTTATGGCGGATATAAACTAGGTAATTCAGTCAATCCTCTAAAATTTCCATAAAAGTAACTAATGCTAGGCCACCTGGATGACGATAGTTAGCGAGTAATATCTGAAGCAGGCCAGCAACATCCTGAATTCCTCTAAAAAATATTTAGCAAAGGCTCGCTAAGAATTAAACCGTTTTCGGACAAGCTCAGATCTCAAGTGCGGATAAGCCGAGGAGGTTGAGTAGCGAATCAGCTACACTGAGGTCTAGGGCTACAAACTAAAGTTTCATCCCTAGTACCTTGTGGAAACTAGACAAGGACTTCTAACTGGCAGCCTCTCGACATCCATGCACCTCCTCGACTCGAAGACCACGGACTACAAACTGCTTTTTAAAGAATTCAAATTTAGTTCAGCATTCTCTTCGAGAAACGGTTCGATTATCTGTTCCAGCCGGAACGACAAGTCCTTCCACGTTATTTCCTCTGAAATCATTCAGATAAGGAAGCTGCTTACTAAGAATTACGACTAGTCAAATCTGTTTCATGACTGGTGTGGAGGCCTGAGTTAGACCAGTCAAGGCTAGATTCTCTTTACTGACTATGATGGGCACACTGCCTACATCATCAAGCAGGGCAGACTAATCCTCATCGCAGGTGGTAAAGGTCAGGGCTCAGAAATCCAGCAGCTCAACCAGCCGGTGGGTATCGTCCAGCTAAAATAGGACATCTACATATCCGACAGTGGCAATAATCGAATAATCCAAGTAAGAAGCGGTTAGTCCAAGGTCTTGCTTTAAGAGTGCGATGATATACCACTGAACTCCCCTTGGGGTTTGGCTGCCCATGGTGACTATCTTTACATTGCTGATCAGCACAATCACCGCATTATTAGAGCCACTCTCGAGGAGGGGAGGATCGTTAGACTATCGGCCTTGGTGCTTAACCTCAGAAGCTAGCTAAAGGGAGTGACTAGTATAATTGTGGACAAGGAGGGCAACCTCGTAGTGGCGGGAGGGTAGTCAATGACAGTGGTAAGGCTAAAGCCCCACGAATGAATATAATCATTTAAACGAATTCATTTCCAATGACTTCTAATTCAAAATCCTTATCGCGTCTCTCGAGCAGTTCGCTTTACTCATGAAGCAGGGCAGCCTCTCATTGTGTCTCCCCGACATCTTCTCCATCAGAACCGAGCTTTTCGAACTACTTATATTGCTTGCCCAATCGTAACAAAGTATTCCATTAGGCTACTAGCTTTGAGGTATGGGTTATGATTGTCTTAGAGGCAGTGAGATTGAACCTGCTTATCAAAGTACGTTCTTTGACCAGACTATGTTGTGGATAGTAATCAGCATCGCAGAGATCCACTCTTTTTTGGACTCTCCCCAGGCTTTTCTTAAATGGAACTCCTTTAGGCTTTGGAATTAAAGGAGTAGACTGTCCAACCTCGAAGTAACTGACTTTGCTTGTTGACCTCGAAATCGCCATCTTCTATCGGCCCACTACATTTAAGGAAGCGCAACGCTGTCTTGCTTTAGACATAACACTATTGAGTTCTAAGTTAATTTTAGGGAAGGTGGGAAGGTTCTTGGAGCATCGAGATAAGTCTGCAACTCCTGTGACTCTTGGCAATATAAAGTCGTATTTGGGATTGTAATGGCCGACTCCAATAGGCTTTGCCAGCAGATAAGGAGAGCTAAGGCTTTAGCTAATAGTGTGTGTGTTCTATGGCGTGGCAAAGCTGCTAGTAGATTCATAGTTTAGGTTGAGTCTTTAATAGCCGAGACTGCCCTTAAGCTAACGCTAAATGATTTCAAGGTAGGGATCCGGAGGACTCTCCTTGCGGGGAGGTTGATATTTTTTGCTCTTCAAGTAGAAGAGGCCAAATAGAATATCGTTCACTTTCCCAGCGCCTGAAAAGTTATGGACTCTCATCAAATTTAATCACTAAAATATTGGTTGTCGCCTTCCTAGCAATTTGTAATAGCTGTTGCCTCTACACATTAGGGAGCCTGACCGCTACCTCGATAGTGATTTGCTTTTCGAACGGACCTTTTATCTGGGTTTCCATCCCACTCGCTACCTTCTGAACGGCTCGAAACTCGGCAGGAAAATCTTCAAAGAAACTCGATTTGACTACGGGTTGTTTTTGAAACTGTCTAAGACTTGCGATGGAGAGTAAACCAGTGAGTCGGGGGTACTCTGCATTTGAATTGATTTGAATGAAAAAAATACCGACTTATCTGGGCTTTTTCGTTGAGAATGAGGAGTAGTTGCTAGCAGACGTCAGATAGAGACTAGCTGTGTCTTGCTAGACACATGAATAATTGCAAGAAGTATTAAAAGGGTTGGAGAGCGGCCTGATAAGCACAGTGAAATAGCTGCATGTGACCTGCCTGTTCATCGGCGGGAATAAAGAGAAGGCCAAGTCCAAGATAGCCGAGAGCTTTAAATACAACTAAAAGGAATAGACATTCATTGAGTATGTTGTTTGCGCACCAGGAATGCTTGTTGCTGCAGTCTGTAAAGTCGATTACCTGGTCGATAACAAATATCCTCACATCACTCTTTTCCTTTGGCCTAAAGTAAAGCCTTTCTAATCCAACTAGGTCCTGGCTAGGCTCCATAGTCAGATCGGCATCGAGCAGGCTGAACTTGCCTGCAAAAAGTAGGGTGTGGCCAAGGTAGGGTAGTTTTGGCTGATCGGGCTTCAGAAGAGTTTCAAAGGGACGATGAAGGGACATTATTGATTTAATATCACAAAATAAGAGTCTAAGAGAAGTTCTTGGTTGCACAATTGCGGACAAGTAGATAGGTTTCGAGACCCTTGGTCCTAATGTTCATAACTTCTGCTGTGTGCAGGAAATGCTGGAAGGTAACTTATTTGGCCTAGAAGGACTCTGCAATCTGTTTGAATATTTGTTCGTAGACTGACTACTGCTATTTTTCATAAAGCTAGTACTTGATGATGAACTTCTTCATAATGGATTTAACTGTGGGGAGGTTGTTTCCAGACTAGTTCAGCGTCTTTATCGGAATGTTGTTGGCCTAAAGCAGGTATCTGCCCAAGCTATTCGCCTTCTCCTCTTAGATCATAGAAAAGGGGTGGCGTCCAAGACGGGGGATTAGTTACCCCAGAGTCAGATAGTAATCGCTGTCGAGCCCTGCGAACGCATCGTTTATGACTGAGTCGATCTTTGCAAATGGAATCCTGTTGGAAATTAGGTTGAAAGTTAGTTAGCACTGGATGTCCTTAATGTTTGCTAGCTTGATCGGCTCTAAGTAAATCCGCACCGTTTCTTTCCTCTGGCTCTCCTTGAGAACCTTTTCCGACACAAATTATTTCTTGCGCTCTATTCTGTTAATGAGTAGCTGATTTGTGCCTTTGCTGAGGTTTTTGATGGCATAATTTAGTTAGTCGACCTTTGCTTCGAGACTTGTGATCTTCAGGTCTCGTTCTTGACAGTCTTTGATAAGCTAGTTGATATTGCTTTAGAGTTTGCTATTGAGCTATTTCGCTTATAGTAGTTTCTTCTTCTCTACCATGAGCTGCTAGTTGGCTTGCATTTCGCTTATACAGTTCAGGTCCTTTTTGAGAGTCTCTAGTTGATGCTACTTGAACTCATTATCAGCCTAAAGCACGGCTATCTTGGAGATAGACTTACTGTTCTTTATCGAGAGGCACCTGAGCCTTAGGCTGGCGTTGATCTCATCGAACTTTAATCTGAGAAACTCTTTCTTTATTTTGGAGAATTGTTTATTTTCGAGCAGGGTGATTGTTTATAGTAGCACCTGCTTCTCCTCGAAGGCGATCTTCAGGCTCTATCGCAGCTCCCTTGTCTATTTCAGCAGTTCACATTCCTTTAGACCTCTTAAACCCCGGACAACGCTCTCGCATTCCTGTAGCTTTGCTCTGAGCCTCTTGCAGCTAGGACAACAGGCCAGTGGTTCTTGGGGAGTATCGAAGAGAGGCCTGCCCTGGGAATGTGAGGACTTGAGCCTGCGAGTGGTTTTCTTAATCATAAAAAGTAGGGATATGAATATTCTTTGTTTATAAGAAGTGAGAGTCCTATCCGGAATAGGTAGGACTGCCCACAACCAACTAGGTTGGTTTAAACTTGGATATGAAAGATTCAATAAGAATGCTTGAATCTCTCTATCCATGCCGCTTAAACACCTATGTATTCCTCTTATTTAAGGGTCGCCATTCTTCTCTTTTTTATTAATCAACAAATCAGTTCTTCAGACGCTCCTTCAAAGGGGGCTTCCCCACGTACTCTTGGAAGTTTTTCGACGGTCTTAGAATCACAAAGCTACACATCAATTCTTCATCTACTGTCATCACGCCAGCGCAATTGTCAAACTCACCGCAATAATTGGGAGCAGAAAAAATTGTCACCAACCTCCTGTTTGAAAAAAATTAGTACCCGTCCTCTACAACCTGATGGGCCCTGCAGATAAGCTCCAAGTTTTGGCTATTTACGAATGATTTTACAATGTTGCTGTTGAAAATGTAACTCACTCCGCGCTAGTTGTCCACCCATCCTTAATTGTTCTCCTCCGGGTCTGACCAAAGTATGTCGCATAGCATCCCCGCTTACGGAATTTCGATCGGCCTCTCTATTTTGCGGAGTTGTTCGATATCAGTTAGCTAGGGTGAAAGACCTCCATGCATGCAAAATATGGAATTGCCGACCAAGGCAGTCAGTGGGAAGCAATTAAAAAGTTCGCAGAAGGATTTCCAAATTTTGACAGAGTACCTTTTTTTGCATTAATCGAAGAAACCGTACATCCTGTTGATTGAGGAGCATTCGTGGTTGCCTCTGAGCAAGTATATTTTCTTGGGGAAGAGGACTTTGTAGCAAAGGAGCAGTGTTATAGTTTCGATTCCCATCCTGCCACGATCCACGTAATCCCCTAGAAAAAGGTAGTTTGTCTGGTCTGGATACCCGTTGAAATTGAAGATGCGGAGCAAGTCGTAATACTGACCGTGGATATCACCACAAATCTTGACAGGAGGTTCGACCTCAAGAAGCACAGTCTGCTCGAGTAGGATAGGCCTGGCCTCCTGAATGACGACCCTGATTTACTATTCGGTGAGATCAACAAGCTTGTTGGGTTTTTATCCTTTCACTAGCAATAATTTGCTAAGCAGGGCCTGAACCTTCTCGGTATTATCCATTTATTAATTAAGCTCACTTTGACTGTTTCAGGGATGCCTTTCGCAGATATGCACCCCGCTCCCGTTCTGCAAGTGGGAAGAATGACCTTTGTCTGTCCAGCAGTTCTTTCTCGCAGCTAAGACATTTCACCACCCCCTTCGAGGCGAGGGCGTTTTAGACCTCGGACTGCTGGAAAGTGACGACTTTGGCTAGCTATTTAATTTTATTATCAATAAAAAAAAGAGCACTTTTGACTTAGGACTTGTCGCACTTCTTGGTGATTTCTTGCTCCTTTTTGATGAGCTAGCTAAAGACGTTGCTCTGCAGGACGATGAAGTTGCTGGCGTCTACCTTCGTCTCCAACTTAGAGTTTATCTCGTGAAACCTACTATAGATCTCCGAGGATAGCTCCTTGAAACGCTCTTAGAGCAGGTTCAGATTCAGGCCCTTGATTCGCTCGTTCAGCCCCTAAAGTTGTTAGTTGAACTAATTATCGTGCTTGCTCAAGAACTCAAACTTGTCATCGATAGCCAGGTGCTTGGCCCTGAGAATCTTTATTTGCTTGTCAATCTCTTGAAATCTCTCTTCATTCAAGGTTGATTTATAATCCGAGAAGTTGCGGGTTAAGTCGTTTTTATGCGACCGTTATTTGACCTTCTCCTTTTCTAGTTCGATGAGCCGGTTGACTTTTAATTCGAGTTCAGTGACGATGTTCTTTAGTTGATCGTTCTGGAAGTCACTGACTATTGACTTGAGCATGAGATCCTCGGTGTGCTAATTTGATTCCGAGTCCTACCTGCTTATGAGGCTTTTTTTCCTGCTTCCCCCTTTGAATTACTAGCGCACCAGTCGAATAAGATTATTCTGAAGCTCCAGGGTGTTTTACTCCAGGATTTTCTGTTTCTAGAAAACCAACTTAACTTGCTACAGCTCAGTTTCCATCTCCTTGAACTTTTTGTAAACTGCCTGGATGTTTACCTGCTGGATTATCTCCCTCTTGACCTTCTCTATTTCGGCCTTGTCGGACTTGTGGTTTGTGACATCGCTGATTCTAGAGCACTCCTTCTCGAGATCGAGAGTGTTGAGACGCTGTTCATCGACCTTCTTGGTGACGTTCTCAATGAGCCTGGCAGTGTTCCGCCTGAAGTTAGCAAAGTCGGTTAGCTTAGATTGATTTTCACCCAATTAAGTCGTGATATCTTATTGCTTAGTTTTAATCGACTTGAGAGAGTTCTAGCACTCCGTCACTCGGCTCACCGCCTCTTCCAGACCGCCCCACAGCCGTTACGATTGCCCCTTCCAACTTGCCTCCAGCTCCCTGGCTCTCTGCAGCTCCTCCTCCTGGGTCTGCTTCAGAGCTTTGAGGTTGCTCACGAGGAATTCGAGGACGTTAACAAGCGAGTCATCCTTGACAGTAAGTGCCAATAAATTTCTAGTTTTCATTCTTAATATGAATTTTATCACAAACAATTTGCATATTGGAGCCCGGGGCAAGGACAGATAGGAGGACGCCCGCAAACAGCCTGATCGCCACGAACCCAATAACCATAGGTCGCTGTCTAAAGGAACGCGGGCCAAGACGACTTCGACGTCCTCAGACAAGAACAAGTTCAAGATAAAGAAGATCCTGGGCCAAGGGACGTTCGGGATAGTCTACCTAGCAGTGATTGAGTAGACTCGATAATAAGTGGCAGTGAAGAAAGTGCTACAGTAACCGAAATATAAAAACAGGTAGTTGTAAATCGTTTCATCTTTAAAGCACCCTAACATAGTCGTCAACAAAAACTTCTTCTTCAGCAAGGAGGGCGACGAGAACTTCCTCTTCCTGGTGATGGAGTACGTTCCGGAGACTCTTCATCGTGTCAGGACTTACTACACCAAAAACAAGGCCAAAATCCCCACCCTCCTCGTCAAGCTCTACGCTTTCCAAATGCTAAGGGCTATTGCCTATCTTTCCGATCTTAATATTTGTCACAGAGATCTCAAGCCTTCCAACATTCTCATTGACACTCGCACTCACGTACTTAAAATTTGTGATTTCGGCTGTGCTAAACGGCTGGTTCCGGGCGAGGAGAGTCTTTCTTACGTCTGCAGCAGGTTCTATCGTCCTCCTTAGCTGGTGTTTGGATGCACATCCTACGGATGCTAGGTGGACGTGTGGTCTGTAGGCTGCATAATCGGGTAGATGCTACTTGGGTTTCCGCTGTTCTACGCTTAGACGAGTCTGGACCACATGATCTAGATTGTGAAAGTGCTGGGAACTCCGACAGAGAGCGATATTCATGCCCTCAATCCCAATCTTACTCTTTAGATAAGCTTGCCCAAACTAAAGCCCAAACGCTGGACGAAGGTGTTTGGGAGCGAGGCGGACGCAGGGTGCGTGGACCTGGTGAGCAAGCTGCTAGTATACGACCCATCGAGACGACTGAAGGCAATATAGGCAATGAGTCACTAGTTCTTCAAGGACCTGTTCCGTGGTGACATAAAGCTGAACGGGAGAGCCCTGCCGATCGCTGATTTTACCTAATAAGAGTTGAACAGACACCCTTAGTAGATAGGCCTGATTTTGAAAAAATGATAATCAGTCGTCGTCAAACACCACCTACTCGAAGATGTCCTCTGCTCGGTATTTGGAAGGCTCGCCTCCTTTCCTCTATTCTCCTTTATTCTCCTGCCCTCGTCGCTACATATTCTCCATCTATAGCTTTGTCAGGGAGTGCACAATCTAATCGCTCTCCTCAAGGTATTAAAATGTATCAAGCAGCCGCTACTCCTTCACCAGCGGAGTCTGAGGGACAGGCTAGCTCTCCTTCTTCTCCTACTAGTCTTGCTACTCCTATTCGAAGTCATCCTAATAAGCTTAAAAATCATCCTCGTAGACATTGGACTCATGTTCTGAAGGGGGGGTGGGTTAGGCCTCAACTATCTGTGGGATGCCGGTTTTGGCCCTCAGTTTGAAGAGCAGCTCTTGTCATACTATCACTTTGGAGGTTTTAATATGTAATTTTCCCTTCATGGAAGAAAGGCCCATGCTTGTCCTTAAGTTATTTGAAAATGAGTGGGTCTGACCGGCCCAGCGAGCCGACTTCCATCGTGAACTGGTGATGCTCGAGCCCCAAGTAGTCAGTGTATCTGACGACAAGTGCGGGCGGGTAGTACTTGAGCCCAAGCTGGAGGGGGACATACTCAGATTGCCTAATTTTCATAAATCAAGCTAACAGTGATATGGGAGGGAGGTTGGACATGGGGCGTGTAGATCAATGGTAGATCGCGAGATTACGGGTCTCGAGGTTGAGGGTTCGAATCCCTTCACGCTCGCTATTTTTATATGAAAATTCTTCCTTCGTTTAAGAAGCTAATCCTTCAGGCGCTGTAGCTATCAGCTGAGAAGGAGTTGATCGAGCGAGTTGAGAGTCTGGAGAAGAGTGAGCGAGTGTTCCTGAGGTTCAAGGTGGAGATAGGCAAGGCTTGGCTCTCTCAAAATTTTTTTGAATACCTTATCTAACTGTTGGGAGTGTAGTAATCTCTAGAGGAAGAGGGTAGTCTGAAGCTGCCTGAAGTGTTCCACAGCAAGTAGGCCATCGAGGGCTACCTCAAGCTCTCCGGCTTTTAGGACCTGCACAAACACAGTCAGACTCCCCTTATGACCACTGTTTATTACTATATCTGGAATTAGGTTGGCCAGAAGCTCTAAAAGAAGCAGTTGTACGTATAATTTCAGAGACTGCTGAAGGAATGCAAGAAGCTATGGAAAGACTACGATTTTAAGGCAGCGAGTACGGTGAGCACAGTCTACAACCTGGAAGACGATGCGGCCGAACTGTTCTAGAAATATCTAGATCTAGGCCCGCCCGCGCAGCAGGCTCAGCCCTAGCTAAATCTGAAGGCCTTCAATTAGAACTAGAAGGTGCTCCTCCAGGAAATCATCCAGCTCAGCTAAAAGACCATCCCCATCTACAAGACTACCACCAGCAGTCCCTACTCCAGCAAGGTCGAAATCATCGTCAAGGACACCAAGTACATCTACTCGTCCTCGGGCAAGTACTTCAACAAAAAGTAGGCGGAAAAGGGGGCGGCGAAGGTGGCCCTGCAGAACATGCAGGCGGACGAGGAGCTGCGTAAGCTCATCGAAAAATTCAAATATTCAAAGGACAAGTGACCTATAATATATGTAAATTTATTTCTAGAGATTGCTGATAGGCCTGCTCCCAGGAGTCGCTGTACTCCAGAAGCAGCGTGAGGATCAGGTCTTTCATGAGCTCCTCTCCAAAAATCTACGACCTATCGTAAGAGTCTAAAAAGGACCCCAAAATCCGCTCAATCGAAAACATTCACGAAATAAGGAGTTTAAGAGTACAGCTCAAACAGCAAATGACGAACGCCCTCTCGCAGCTGAAATCGATCGGGCTCAGCGAACGCTCGCTCCGGTCTAGAGAGGCTATCGCAAATGGAATCAAAGAGTAGGACGAGGCCAGCCTAAATTAGCGAGCTGAAAAGCTAGTCCGCAGACTCAAGTCGCAGAGGGAGAGGATCAACCATGACAAGGCTCTCCGCTAGCTCAACAAGAAGGTCTTCATCTAGGAGATGGAGGCCATGCAGCGGATGCAGCGGATCGAGGAGGAGCGCGGTCGGAGGATGGACAAACAATCTCGACTACGCGACAGCATCGAGAAAATAAAATTTCGTCGTCATACACGGTAGAAAGCGGCAAGCCTGCGAGAGAAATACTGAGTAGTAATGAAATCGATTGATTAAGTCGTGACTCCGATCCGTTACATTGAACACAAGAATTTTCAATAGGACAAGGTCATTTAGCAGCACTCCGCCAGCAAATTTTCAGAACGATCTCTCCTCTAGCTGCTCAACCGAAAGGATCGTCTTCTTGAAGAACTCTAAATTGAAAAACTCTATCTCGTGGAAAGGCTGCACCAGCGCAACAGGAAGTACGCCAGGCTCAAGGAACGGCTTGATAAGGCCGAAAAGTCCTTGGTTTAGAGCGAGTGTAAGCTGATTCTCGGCAAGAAAACCAAAGTTATTTACTAGCCCGAGCCAAAGCATCATGAAAACTTGAACTAACTGAAAGTCCAGAATAACTACTTGATGTAGGAGCTCAGCAAACTCAAGGTCAGTCTCTCCAGATTTGAAGAATTCAAGGAGGGAACTACTCAAGCTTTTTCCGAGCAGCTTGAGAAGGATAAAAATTTGGCAATGCTGATCCACCAAAATAATAGCCTAAGCGAGCAGGTGCAGAATCTCCAAAGCAGACTAAGCGAGTAACGCAGGGCAGTCGAGGATAAATAGAGGCAGATGTTGGAGATAGAGGAAAGCCTACGACAGAGCCGGTAGTCCGAAAAGGTGACGACAATTTAGTTGAGCTCACTGAAGCAGTACATGAGCTAGATGTAGAAGGATTATCGAAGTAAGGTGGACAGACTCTCTCAGCTAGAGGTTTAGCTTTATCAGCAGGAGAAGGCAATGGTATTCAAGGAGAGCGAGCTGCACCAACTGAAGAGTGAACTTAGCGGACTAGCCAGGGGCAAGGATGCAGAATTGTAGGAGTCTAAGGCCAGGATACTCGCTCTGTAGGTCAAGAATTAGTCTCTATACTCCAATAATCAGGCGCTTCTTGAAAGGCTGAACTGCCTGCAGAGCTAGCTCAACCTCCTTACCAAGTCTAGCCTTTAGCAGAAGATCGCCAGCTAAAATATCCTTGAGAGAGAACGCTGCCTCTCTCGGAGGGAGGAGGAGCTGCAGAAGACTTAACGGATTGCTGACTCCATTACCTCCAGGAACGTTGAGCAGTTGAAACGGGATAAAGAAGAATTGATGGGCAAGGTGAGCTAGATGTAGCGAATCGTGCAATCAAAAGAGTCGTAAATGGCGGGGAAGGAGAAATAGCTGGGCAAGGTGCTAAAGGATTTTGCTGCCAAACTCCAATAAAAATAGTATATATAACAGAAGTTTCATGAGACCGAGCAGAAGCTGGAAATGACAATGAACTAGCTTTAAGAACTGAGACACTTAAGCAAGTGCAAAATTCCTGTCCAGGCTGGAAGTGAAAAAGACCTATCCTTCATCAATTAGGTCATGGTGCTCAACGAGGTTGACAACAAGAACACATAAATTAATTAGCAGCTCGTTAACTTAAAGCTTGAGATCGGAGACTTGTTGGCCGAAAATTAAGAGCTAAAAAGCGAAGCTACACAGCTCAAATAAAAACTGGGTTAACTGACCTTTGAGAACAGCATGCTAGGGAAGGAGGTGAGCCGACTCCAACAGTATCAGAAAAAGGAACTTTAAAGACTCGAGACTTTGAAGAGGGAGCTCGCCTGTTCAGACTCGAAGCTTAGTTAAAAGGAGTTTATTGTTCAGAAGCTCTAATAAAAGCTGTAAGAATGCCTATCCAAGATCGAGGACCTTACGCTACAAAATCAGGCACTCAAGGAGAACGTAAACTTCCTGGCCAGCCAACCCAGAAACGAGGTCAGCGTGGCTGAACAAGAGCAGCAGATAGACAAACTTTTCCAAGGACTGTCAGTGCCTGTAGAGGACTCGAAGGAGGAGCCTTACGAGGACATATAGAACATAAAGTCGTAACTGAATGAGTACAAGGACAGGTATGCTACTGTTATTGAGGTGAAAGAGAACCTGTACAACCAACTTGCAATTGAATAGTAGAGGAATAGGAGTATGGCTGCTCAACTACTCTAGTTCAAGTCCCACAAGGAGCTCATCAGCCACGTCAAGCTCAACCTCAAACTACTCTTTGATGATCTACGCAAACTCACGCCTGTCCAGCAGGAGGCCAAACAGGTCCTCTCCTCCATACTCGGCCTCAATTGATTATAAATTGTTAGTCCATGGGAATTTTCCTTAGCACAGTCGAAAAAGATATCGACTCGACCACGAACAAAGATAACTAGTTAGTAGGTCTCCCACTCATGAGGATCAAGTAGTATCATGGCTCCTTCAAAGCCGTCTGCTAGAACTTCACCATACACCATGATGCTATCAGGTAGATCTTTCCTGACATATCTGACCAGACCTACAAGATGTGGGACCGCTAAAACAATAACTTTGTGGACGCTCTGCAGCTGTTCGCGGGGATGGCGATCTTCGCACAAAACTGCAGCTTCGAGGAAAAGGCAAAATTCTTGTTTGATTTGGTGGATTTCAACTAACTCAATAGCATCAACAACATAGATCTTGAGTACTTGATTATTTGCGTCTGCAATAGCGTCTTTAAAGTCATGAACAAGTTTGCTCAAGTCAACGATGAGGAAATCGCCGCCTTCGTTGAAAAGTACTTTGACCCGGCCCACAGAATAACGCTGCCGCAACTACTCCGGTGGTGCTCAACGTGCGACTAGGTGCGGACTTTGATGCGACTAATAAAGCGAGATCCGCCTAAATAGTTAGCTAGCACTCAAAAGAAGGCCGAGTATAAGGAAAGCAAGAAGTTCGAGAGCCTTATGACAAAAAAGCCCTTCGCGCCTTAAATTTAAAAGGAGTCCCAGCTGTCTCTATAATTTTCTCTAATCCAGCAGTGGACCATGTCCATCTCCAAAAAAATAATGCACATCCAGCAAGCTCGTCACAAGCACCATTCTGTTGAAATCAGCTGGGTTTACGGAATCCGCTGCAAGGATATCAAGCACCCTCTCATCTGCATCTAAGTCGAGGGTCTCTAAGGCTTCATTTACTATGTGGCAAAGTTGGCTATCATCCTTATTCCTGACTTAAACATACAGCGATTCTATAACAATCACTTCTAAGAAATCATATCCATGGACGCCACTGAGAACGGACTGGCTGCATCAGGGGAGTTTGCTGACAGTCCCTCCATTCACATATGGAGCTATCGTACTTGCAAAACCAGCAGCATCATCAAGGGAGCACATCGGAATGGAGTGCACCTCCTCAAATTCATTCTTAACGGAAAATTGCTAGCTTCAGCAGGACTGAAGAGTTGCTCACCTATCCTAGTCCACAGTGTTTAAACAATCTAGTTGCTTTACTCCACAGAGCTGAGGGAAATCGCTGTGTAGCTTTTTACCATCGACCTACTGGTTTAGGAATTTTGGAGTCCTCCTTCTTAATAAATAAAGTTTTACAAGCCTGTTCATAACTGTTTCCTCGTCTGTGGACTCAAAGAAATATGGATTTTTCAAAATCACAACAAAAAATTTTTCAGGAAACGGATCGAGGTGAGTGAGCAAAAATCCTCGATCTCTTCAGCTGTTGCTATCAAACTGAACGGAATCAATCCCTACTTACGCGGGTTTTCAAACCCCCGCCATGAATCAGTAGTGCTCTTGGTGGGGTACTAAGGAGGATAACTTTACAAATGGCCGTTGATGCCCTAAGAGTAGCCGAACATGTTGCACAAATACGAGTAAGGAATAAGCCAACTAAAAGTGTTTGGAGACTATAGCAGCCTGGCTGTGGTCTTTGGCTGCTACATCGAGATCCATGGCATGAGTTTAGCCTTAGGATAGTTCCGTCCAATAAGGAAGATAAGTATCGAATAGCACCATTTCAAGTTCATGTAGAAGACGATATGCGACTTGGTCTGCACGAACTAGTCGCTTCTGATTGTGACTGCCAGTGGAGAGGTGCTCAAGCTCAACTTGAATCAGACTTTTGTTAGCTAATAATCTAGCTTCAGCTAACAAATACAAATTACCAAGCAGGCTCAAATAACAAACATGCTGGAGGTTAATCTCGGCATGAGCCTATTCGGCCGAAATGATTTTAGCGACAAACTATTCTTCGTGGCCGCAGGCGATGGAACTATCCGATGTTTCTCCTCCAAAAACAGGGAGCTCATCGATGTCTGGAGTCTGCCTTAGCATATCACAGCTATTGATTGTAAGAGCATTGAAGAAGGGGGGATCATATTCGCTGCTGGCTCAAACAACGGAAAATTGTATGTTCGGATAGATTGGTAATAAAACCCGAGAAGCTACGATTGTGGGTCAAGAATCACGACCGTCAAGATCTCGAATGACGTGACTTTTATGGTGGCCGGCTGCGTCCAGTAAAAAATATTATTTTTCATCTTCAACAATGGCAGCTTCTTCTCTTCCCCGCCAAAAAAGATCTAATTCGACGACATACCTCTCGAATGCCAATTTCTGGATGATAATCGCAGTTTCCTAGTTTCGACGTCTTCAAAGAGCCACTACCAGATCGAGATCCCCGACCTGAAATTCAAAAATGTAATGCAGGAGAATGAGAAGATCAGCTGCTCCATTTGGGAAATGAAGTACCCGCTTCTCAAAAACAAGAAAGAGCTTGCGTTGGCTCTGCCGATTGTGATCGCTCCCGACAAAGGCATCTACTTGGCGGCAGGAGATTAAGGCTCTATCTATTTTTGGGGAAATCGACAGGACATTTAGAACGGAAGTGTAAACATCCTGAGAGGTCATGCTTCAGCATGTGCTAAAATCTTGCTGACCTAATCAAGGGACGTCTTCTACACATTAGGGTCAAAGGATGGATGCTTGATTTAGTGGAAATTGAAGTAGGTGAAGTCCTAGCACAGCCTGAAGACTAGCTAGTTTTAACCGAATAACAGCCTCTCTCAAGAGCTTCAGCCAGATGAGTTCATTATTAAGTAATTCTAATTTTGCAAGAGCAAGGAGGCACTTTAGGACTTGCTAAAGGACCAATTTGTCCTAGTAAGAGGCAATCAAAAGAAAATTCCTAGCCAGCTCGTCTTTTCAGACCAGTGGAAAAGAGATCCAGCAAGCAGGATGGCTCCAGCCATGTCACTCAAACTGGACTATGTTTACGGTTACTCAGGATCCTAGAAACGGCACAGCGTGGGGTATGTAGGCAAGTAGAAGCGGCTGATAGTCTCTCACACCTCTCGTATCCTGGTGATTGAAGATCTCTAAACAAAGCAACAAAGTTACTTCTAAACGCATAAATATAAAATATCCTGCATTGCCATTCATCCTGACAGGTGTCTTGTCGCCTCGGGAGAGGCTGCCCCTCACCCCAACATCATAATCACTGATATCATCACCAAGAAATAAAAGATATTGAAAAGTGCTCATCGCAAGGGCATCTACTTCATTGCCTTCTCTTATCAGGATAATCTCCTGGCCAGTTATGGCTTCCATTAGTAGGGGTGCTGCCTACAGATAACCAGCTGGTTCTTCGAGTAGATCCTGATAGTCAAGCAGGAGGTCCTCTACTCAATATTGCACATGGCTTTCAACCCGACTAGAAGTGACATCCTAGTGACATGCGGCATCCAGAACATAAATATCTACAAGCTCAACGGGCGCATCTTGTAAAAAATAAGTCGATTTTAGCTGCCTGATAGTCTTTTCTTCGTCGCCCCCATGAAATTCCGGTTCGACAAAGTGTTCTGCGGAGGAAAGTCAGGCAACCTCTATGCGATTTCCAATAGCAGGCTGTTTATCGGCCGAGAGGAGGCCCACAAGGGCACTATTTACTGCGGGAAAAACATGTAGTTCAACAACTAGGTCCTGCTAATCACAGGCGGGTAAGACGGGGTAGTTCGTATCTGGAGCACGACCTTCTAGCTGATAAATTAATTCAAGCTGATCGATCTTGAATAACTGCGGAATTAATCTTGGTCCGACTAGATACTGCTCAACAACGTGAGCAGCCTGGATGTAATTGAGGTTAAGAAAAAGCTGTTCTACCTGGTGGGGACAGTGGACTGCCACGTGATCGAATTCAAGGCGACTTTCTTCGAGAAGAAAATGAGTGTCTTCCAGGACTCCTTCGAACATCGTTAGATATCGAAGAGCGGCTAATTGAATTAGAGCAATATAGCACTGGTGTACCACCAGTCGTATTACAGTTCGACAGCAAATAACTCCTCGAGCAAGCGCCTTCTCTTCTGCGTCAATCCTAAGGCTTAGGTCTTCGCCACCACCAGTGACAACGGCTTCATCATCATCACTGATTTCTAGCAGCATAAGGTCATCAATCGCACCACTCCCAAATCCAATTCTCCTACTGCCATAATGTTCACTCCCGAGGGCACTATGCTTGTGCTTGGTTATATCACAGGTTAATTCCATGTGTACTAATTTGACTTATAGTACCGAGACAGGCCGGGCAGCAAACACATCCTTAAACTCGTGCAGGTCAACCGTCAGCCCAAGCGGCAGGCCATCGTGCAATTCTGCTTCTACTGGAAACAGGGGCTGATGGCAGTGAGCCATAACTCCTGCTTTGAGGGAGACCGGCCTAAAACCAACTCTTTCGTAAGCATTTACGAAAACAAGTCGAAGAAGATGGACCTTTAAAAAAATTTGTTCATACAACTCTTCAATATTCCAGTCGAGGGCAAGATCTCGGTCTTCAGGGCCGACCAGCACTTCTACTCGCCCGCAGTCACTCACATGCAATTTCTCGAAGAGGCCAGCACTCTCCTCATCATGTTCATCGGACTGGTCGACGACGATTGTTAAAAATCCAATGTGGACCTCCTCTGCGAATGCATAATCTGGAACGTAACCGAGAACTCAATAGCAAAGGAGGTAAAGATCGACATGCTGAGCTAGATTGGACTGCCTCCTCATTACCTGTACATCCGAACGCAGTTCCTGGACGAGAGCTCGACTTTCGACAGGCCGATCTAGTCGGCCGTAAGCACATCGATTGTCAATCTGGGGGACTCTTTAATCCTCGGTACCAGTGAGGGCTAGATCATCTTTGTCAAGACAAACTGCATCGAGCCGTCCGATGTCCTGGAGATCAAGAAGGACAACATGTGCCTGGGAAAGTCCTACTTGGCCCACGTGTCTGCCATCGACGATTTAGCTGTCGACAGCAAGAGCCAGTTCCTCCTTACCTCAGGCGTTACTGATCAATGCATCTTCAGATGGCGACTTATGCTTTAAAATTAAGATGACGAGTACATCAACAGCTGCATCTTAGAGAATGATCCAATCAACTAAGTGTTTCCCAAACACAGCTTTATCAACAAGATCAACAACGTCCTGGCCGTCCGCAGCGAAGTCATTGAGCGCAGCAAGATCTTCGAGCCAGCCAGCCGCAGTAATAGCTACCTCAAGCTCTACCGGATCATCGGACGCAGGGCCATCGATCGCAGGAACAATGTTCACTACGATGTTTTCCACAGGTGGGTCTACAGCTCAGGCTGCAATATTGTCCTCTCCAAAGATAATTCCCAGTTTTCTGATCTTTAGGAGTTTACTCAGGAATTTTTCTTGGCAGACGATACCGAGAATAGTAGCGGCCCTGAGATCTCTTGCCTCTCGTTGTCGAAGGACAGAAGACTTATGATCGCCGGCACTTGCTAAAACTAGGCGATTCTCCTCATCTGGAACATTTGCTCGCATATCAGACTAAAACGAATCAGGCTGCGAAGGATCCATTAGGTCTTGTTCTCAAAATTTTCGAACGACAATACGCACGTCTGCGCCTACGGTGTGACTTAAGACTATTCAGGCGCAGTGGTGTTAGCCGAAGTCTAGAGCGAGCAGATAATCGGCTTCTGCAACTTCCTGCTGAGCCCACCTTGGCGGATAAAGGATATTGATTTCATCAACAACTCAAACCACTAGCTGCTCACTGTGGGAGTAAACCACCTCGCTGTCTGGCACTACAAAGGCCACAACCTCACCTATAGGTGCATCAAGCTAGAATAGGAGTTTCAGCAGTTCAATACTCTTGTCATCTATTAAAACTTTGTTCTGGTCTCGACTGAGGAGGGCCAGCTCATCATGTTCGATGAGAAACTGAATCTTCATCGGATCGAGCGAATCCACAAGTCGGCCATCAGAAGTCTGGCTATCAGGAATAACATTCTAGCAACAGGGTCGGTGGAGGGCGACATCAATATCTACAAACTGAACGGACAGCACATGAAGCTGATCAGATAATCAAAATTAAGCGAGGCGCAGATAAGCGAGGAAATAATAAATTTCGGAATCAAATAGCCGATGTAGTACGAAATACAGAGTCTGTCCATCGATGAGAAGTTTATCCTAGTTGGCACAAAGCTTGGCGATATCTACGAAATAGGACTTTAGATGCCCCGAGAGTCTAGCACCTTCAAACGCCTCAGTCACCATGATCATGACGTTGTTGAGTGTCTGTGCTTTTCCAGCAGGGGGATGTTTAGCCTTACTCGAAGCGGCTAGCTCTAATTCTGGGAACTAGGCACATTCCGTCTCCTCCGTAAATACAAGTTCAAGCGAGAATCCAAACAAATGATAGCCATTTAAAGCAGCCCTGTAATCCTGATAGCATTCTAAAACTAGGTGCAGGTGCTCTGTGTTGAGCAGGATAAGTATAATTTCCTGAATCAGCTTTAGCTCAAGTTCAAGGAGGGTATCAGTGCTTGCGCAGTCTCGCCCGATTAAAGTATGCTCATTGTTGCCACAGCCGCAAAAGATGATGTTACTGCCAAAATACATATCTATCGCACCAGCTGGAATTCCAGTTAGAGCCACAAGCTGATAAATACTGTGGAAGGGATCTCCAATACGGTCGAGATGCTGGACTTTAGTAGCGACAACAAGCTGATGCTATTCAAGGACCGGTACGAAGACGTGTCGATCATCGAGCTGAACACCGGTAAGAAAATCAGCACACTGTTTGTATAAAATGAGATTGAGTGGGTTTAGGATGGGATAAGGACCAGCTAGAAAGTACGAGGGATCCAGCGGAACTACAACAATGAGAATAGAATCACAAAGCTGCGCTTAATCTCAGAAAACACTATGGCCGTGGCTGACGAAATGGGGACCATCCTCCTCTTCGACTACCCCTGCGACGGTATCCAGACTGGCAATACCTACTTTGGTTTTTATCAGAACCATCTCAACTATATCAACTGCATGCAGGTATGCAAGCAGAACAAGTTCCTGGCCTCGGCCTCGTAAATAGACCGGTCGATTCTGGTTTGGCGAATCGTCACCAAGGAGTGAGCGCAGCGTAGGTATCTCCCGCCAAATTTCTGAGTATTGGATTAAATTTGAATGAGCAATTATCTTTCAGAACTTTTTGATAGAAGTCCTCAGCTCCTTAAGCGCACGGTCCCTGAGCTTGCCAACTTCATCACCCCGTCGGTCAAGAACCCTGATCTTGACCCCCTCAATTACTCAACTCATATCAAAAATTCGCCTGCCAAAGTCTCAAAAATTATATTTGAGGAGTCCAATTCCAACCTCACTCCACGCACCCGACCCAGAAATAAAAATATATCAAAGGCAGGCGGGCAGAAGAGGATGCTCAAGGGTCTCAGGAAGCTATCTCAGATGGTATACAAGCAAGTCGAAAAAATGCGATAAGCGAGTTACAAGCAAGTGGCCTAACGACTGCTAAGATAAGTTTATGCGCTGGACGGCTGCTCCAAGCAGGCGACAAACGTAGTGCCGTAACAAGTTCAAGAACGAAGAGAACATAAAGAGACGAGTATACGATGCTCTGAACGTGCTGGAGGCTGCCTCAGCAATCATAAAGCACAAGAAGAGAGTGTACTGTATGAACGGGGAGGAGATGGGTAAGCTCAAATCCAAGCTCAAAAAGAAAATAGATTAAAAAGTAAGCACCATCAAGGATCTCAAATTGATTCATGAGACTCTGCAGAGCAAGCTGTAGTCCTTCAACATCTGGGCGTAGCGCAGTGAGCGCCCTGTCGAGTCCTTGGAGCTGCCGCTCATGCTGCTCAGAGTGGGTAGGACGCAACTCTAGGCGGAGGAGGGTAGTCGACTTTCAGTGAAGTCGAGCGAGTAGATCGAGCTGATCTCGGACGCGGATCTGATAAACCTAAGATTCAGTTGAATTTGCATCATAAAAGGCAAAAGCAAGGCTTAACTTCGAGCTATATCAGCTTTGGAACCTTCAACTGCAGGCCTGGAGTCCGCTCTACCTCTGAGAACTATTACCACTCCGCCCCCATCGCCAACTCGCTCTAACGCAGTTGAACTGTCTTGTAGGAGTCACCCGTTTCTAGACTCAGCTTTAGGTGAGTTGAGCCTGACTTCTAGTCCATCCAGTCAAATTACAAAGCCTGCTCAAAACATGAGCTGAAAATTTCTTAGGAAAATACCTTTTTTATTTGATAGTAGTCGGGCTCCTAATCCCTCCCGAGACTCTTGATCGAATTGTACAGGAAACTCACCGAGTGAGGCACTCCTTTACAAAGTTCGTCGCCTGAGGTATTCTGCTTGCACTCAAGGATGTCCTGGATTCGTTTCTTCTGTTAACTCTTAAGGTTCATCCAGGGCAGTTCCTTTTTACAGAGATAGATGAGAGTGTAGCAGAGGCTCTCTAGGTCATCCTTTTTCCCCTGACTGATGCCGAGATGGGCATTTATAGATGCGAACCTAGGCGTGCCAATCTGATTATGCAAATACGAATCCCTTGGAGGAGTCTTTCTCTCTTTCTCTGAAGTTTTATTTCGAAATGCCGAAGTCGACAAGATACAGTCGTTTGACTGAGTCAAGGCCGATCAGGATGTTATCGGGCTTGATGTCCTGGTGGATTATGTTGTTGTTATGGATGCTTTACAGACAGTCTATTAGAGTGAACCCGATCATCAGGATCGTCTTGTTCGACAGGTTTTTCCTCTCCTTCAATAACGTGTTCAAACTCCTCCCAAGTAGTTGCATCGCCAAAAAGTTCTGCTGGCCCTCCCTTCCATAGCTGATGACTTTGGGGACACAGCTGCAATTTGATAGCTTGCTGAGAATTATTTTTTCGTTGGGGAGAGTGGAGAACTTTTCCTTGCCGATGATTTCCTCCTTGAGTGCGACAACGTCCTTATTGAGAAAGTCGAAGGCCTCCCAGACGAGTCCGAAGTTGCCCTTGCCGATCCTCTTTTTCTTCTGGAACCTGCCGAGAATGAAGGCGGAGTCCCTCTATTCAGTAGAGAGCATAGGCAATTAACTATTCTATTACTGCTTTGGATTACTTTTAAAGATGTATTACACCCCTTTAATCAGGCAACTCAACCTCCCCAAGGAGGAAGCCATTCAGGGTTGGGATCATGACTCCCCTTCCCCACTACTTATCAAGAAGAAAAAACCTCTCTCTGCACAGACTTCGCCCAGTCCCGTTGAGAAGAACAGGAGGAACAAGTCAGAGTCGACCCAAAAGAAGCTGAGGAGCCTCTTGTAAAGCCCCTTCAACGATCGTATTTACTTCATGACTCAGAGGTCAAAAAAGATAGTGGCAAGGCCAAGAGTAAAGGTGGACTCCAAGCAATAGTCCAGGGAAGTTAAATGCAGTTTCTTTACGTTCCCAGTCTCTAGCTGCCTGCGGGCGTACAAGTAGGCGGAGGGGAAGTAGAGCGGGAAGTAGAGCGGGACGGTGAATTGCGTGCGAGAGGGGTCTAGCCACATGGGCCACCAGGTGCTCCCAGGACGGATGAGGGTGCTGAAGACCTAATTCCGTAACCGCAAAACCCATGAAGTTGATATAAAGAAGTTAATCGGAGAACTTGGAATTTTCAAATCATTATGAATATTTTCACTGTCACAGCTCCTGGTAGAACGACAGGTTATTCCACACCCCTTGGTCGTACGGGTTATGGAACTTGTGCACCACGCTCCACTCACATACTTACACTCGGTTAAACAGGTAGTCGCACTCTGACCGTGCCAACACTTCGCTCATCGTTTGGTTCACCACAATCGCGTAGAGGTTTATTCCCAAATTAATTGAGAAATGGAGTGCAGTGATCAGGTTAAACCAAAACACAAGGGCGAAGTACCAGCCGTTCTGGGCAAGGCTGATGTATGCGAAACATAAAGCCTCAATGAGAGCAGTCCCCAGGAAAATGAGATAGAACTTATGGAATTGTCCCCAAAATATTTTTCTCTTGAAAAAAGAAGTCTTGTAAAGGAGTCTGCGGAAAGTTTTGATATCGCCTTCCTCTCTGTTATCAACTATGTAGGCGATCGATATCAGGAAGAGCATCAAGATCAGCAAGGATGACTCGAGCACATAGAGCGGGAGGTGGAGAGCCTGCCAGCCCAGAATGACTAGCAGGTTAGAATAGTTATGGAGGAGGTTGACGATGGATTTGCGTAGAGGCTACTTCTACTAATGCTTGTGCTCCTATATAGAGACGTTGCGGGCCTTCTAGTCCATTTAATGCTTCTTATTCCACAACGTCTTCACTTTGGAGTAGTTCTATTTGATGTATGAGGAGTTAGATTGCTACACAATCTCATTCTCAGATTATGGGTCCACTTTCGCTGTCTGAAGTAAAAAACTCACTGAACCGTATGAATTTCGATCGATTGCCAGTCCAAGAGGCGTCAGACCCCGCTTGTTCTTCTTTGACAGCGCTTATCCGCCTTCTTTTTTGAAAATTAGTTCCAGGATCTGCGTGTTATCATAAGTAGCTGCATAATGGACCGCTGAATTTCCTTATTAATCAGTGTAGTCTCCGTAGTACAGATTGATGGGGTTATTGAACCTGCTGGCCCAGAATAGAACATGCCCCTTTGCACCTTTGAGCAGCATTTTTTCGATGATATGCTGCTAACAGTTCATGGCAGCAATTTAAACAGGCTTGAGCCCCTCATGGTCAACGGCGTTCAATTACCCCAGGAACATTTAATTTTCAAGGAGAATCTATATCAGCTATCCCATATTGAGAGTAGCCAGCCTATGCCAGACAGTTTAGTTCTGTAGTCCGAGAGTGTTTTTTAATTGGCGTATAATTGCAAGGAAGGGCAGTTAGTTCCTTACAAAGAATTACGCGTCCACCTGCACCAGCATCTACTGATTCCTATAAGTGTTGCTCTTCTATCTCTCTTGGTTGGGAATGATGTGGACTGGCCTGGCTTCGATTTAGTGTATAGCAGCGAGCCTCTTTTTATCCTCCTAGACACTGCCCCTGAGCTTCATGAGGATCCTTTATATCTTGAGGACTTCTGCGTAGTGCTCAGGCTCATGGTGCTTGAGATAGTGGTGGTGTTCAGTGGCTTCCTCCATTTAAATCAAATAGTTACAATATTCAAGTCGTGAAGTATTTGTTGCGGATGTACTCGAATTTGTGGTTGACTGTCTTGAACAGGTTGCTCTTCTAGAACTTCTTCAGCATTTGGAAGTAGTCGTTGTTCTACAGCAGTCGCTAGTCGTTCCCGAAGAAGTTTTCGTACAGCTATTCTAGCACCAGGCTGTCCAGGATTTTGTGGATGTGCATCAGCCACGACTTGTCCGGCTGACTGAAATCGCTCATCTCCTTGCTGTAGGTCGATCGGATTTAGTCGCAGTACTTGATCATATATTTGCGGAGGAAGCCGAGACTGATGGCGGGAGTCTCGACTTCCCTCTGCATGTCTATGTTCTTGGCCCAGTCGATATTTTCCTCGGAGTAGAAAAATCTCTTGGCCTCGTCTTTAAATGACTTGTAATTTTTCCTTATTACTTAGATTTATTTGTTGATCGCATTGCAAAAGTTTTTGAACTCAGGCAATTTCTGCACTGAGCTCCAGTTTTCCGACTTGTTCTTCAGGTTCTGGAACATGTTCACGTTGAAGTTCTAGACCAGGTTCTGCTTGAGAAACTAGGCTGTGAAGGCCAGATACTTCATTAGCATGTAGGTGGTGAGAGACTGGTTCTTGTTGAAGTTGAGGACCAAACACTCTTAAAGCAATTTATAGAGGAAGAGAATCTTACTCCTTTCTTTCATCAAGAGCTTGAGCTAGGGTTCGCCCTGTCGCTTGTCCGAGGGGATTACCGACAGCTCCCGCTTCTCGAGTTTCTCTTGGTCGGTGAGGTAGGAGTCGAAAAGCTCCTCCCAACTTATCCTTAACTCGGGCTTCTTGTTGAGCAGCCGATGGATAAGCTTCTCAGTCTCCTTCGAATTCTTGCTCGACAGGGGGAATTTAATTTAAGTGGTTTAAATAAGGTTGATTAACTTAGCCAGAGTCTTCTCCTAGTAGGGACAGGTGCCGTGGAGCATTTCGTAGAGCACGCACCCGAGCGACCAGACGTCGCTCTTTATTGTATATTAGAACCCTAGTAGGATCTAGGGAGCCATGTAGATAGGGGAGCCCACCATTGTTTTGCTAAGATCGATGGCGTTGTCAAGCTGCTTGCAGAACCCGAAGTCCCCGATCTTGATTTGTCCATTGTGGAAGAGAATATTGGAAGGCTTGAGGTCCCTGTGCATGATGTTTTCCCTGATGAGAGAAGTGAAGGCGATGAGAAGCTGCTTGAAATACTTGAGTGCGGACTGCTCATCAAGGCGAATCCTCCTCTTGATGCAATCTTCGAGAGTGCCGCCGTTACAGTATTCATAGAAGAAGTAGTAGTGGTTGGTCGTCTTGATAAGCTCGATGAATCTGACGACGTAGGGGTTGCTAATTTTGGTAAGCGCCTGCAATTCGTTGCTCATGAATTACTCGAGTTTAGGAATCTCCTTGAATTTTTCGATTTTGACGACCTTGCAGGCGAAGATCTGGTTGTTCTTGAAGTTGAGGGCCTTGTAGACCTTGCCATACTGTCCAGCACCAAGCACATCCAGGAGGCAGTAATTTTCGACTATCTTGCCATTCATCCCTAATTATATGTACAAAATCAGTACATCAATCTCTGCAACTCCTTCTTGAAATTATTCCACCAGAGACCTTCACCGCTATTCTTTAGCTGCTCTAGCAAGAACTCTCTCCTGCCTTTTCCTGACCGCCAGTACTTCAAGATTTCAACTTTGAAATCCTCGAGCAAGCCGTCCTCCCTAAATACAACTATAAGATTCTAATGGGAGGCAGCGTCAACATTCTTTAGCTGAGCTTACTTAATCCTGGGGGAATTCCTCGCCACCTCGATATACTGATGGTAACGTTTTTCACTTAGTTCGACCATAGTTCTAAAGCTCTCGTCCTGCTTGATATACTCAGCGAAATTAACTTTTGCATTTTGAATCTAGG
Organism: Craspedacusta sowerbii; assembly: GCA_003687565.2. Taxonomy (NCBI): domain Eukaryota; kingdom Metazoa; phylum Cnidaria; class Hydrozoa; order Limnomedusae; family Olindiidae; genus Craspedacusta; species Craspedacusta sowerbii. Next base: position 101,316 of record QQSS02185977.1, on the reverse strand, counting down.
CCAGGTAAAGAGAAATGTTTTTGAGGCTAACGAAGCAGACCACCTTGAACCCCACGAGCAGGTACTAGCATTGTTTCTTCTTGTCCTTCTGCGCCTAAATGAGCTTTATGGCCTCGAGAGCCTCTGCAAACTTCTTGAGGGATATCAGGTTCTGGATTTATTACAACTAACCTAGCAAAGCTCGCTACCCAGACTCGTTGTTTATCTGCATTAGGCTTATCAGTCGCTTAAGAAACCCTTCTAGTACTTTCTAATCGGGGATACCCACGATCCGATCCAGTACTTTCCCCTGGCTGGTCAGCAACACTGTCGGCACCGATGTGATCTTCAAAGCAGAGGCCATTTCAGGGATCGCATCTACGTCCACTAAAATCCCTTTGCAATTAGGGATTGTACCCAAGACCTTTGTGAGTTTGGGCAGGAAAATTTTGCAAGGCTAGCACCAGGAGGCGGTGCAATAGACCAAGAAAGGCGAACTGCCCATCTATTAAATTTTCTTTTGGAACTAATGGAGAAAATTCACAGTTTGAAAGATTTGTAGATTATCGTGATAGAACTTCTGGGCTTGGTCTTTGAAGTGCTTGGGGATGTCTGGAGTCTTGGAAAAGTAGGCTCGGGGGAGATGATTAAGCATGGGGAGGGCCCTGCAGAAAAGCGAAATGGATCTTTTCGTAATTTTTAGCATTTAGATTCTTATAAAAATCATTCTATGAATCTGACGTTTTTCCTCGATCTCAGCTAGTTCAGGAATCTGTCCTTACTCGTACACAGGCTTATCGCCTTCCCTTTCATCCCCGCCCGGCCCGTTCGTCCGATCCTATGTGTGTACTACTCAATCGAATTCGGCAGCATGAAGTTTATCACAACGTCGATGTCCTTCACATCCAGACCTCGTGCGGCAACATTGGTGGCAATCATGATCTTGATAGAGCCCTATTTAAACTTTTTGTGGTTATTTAGCCTGGTTAATTGAGTGACGCCAGAGTGCTGCTTGATGCAAGATAATTTCCTACTGATGGCATAATAAAGCTAATCGACTTTAGCCTTGGTATTGCAAAAGATGAGGACCTTCGAATCCTTGAGCTCCTTATCCAGCATGCCAATCAATTATGATTCAAGCATTTGGAAGTCTTTTACTATCCGTATCTCCTAGGAGATGTTCTAATTTATGGTAGTGTTGTGCTCGCCTATTCTTAGCGTCACGAATTTGTTGCCAGTTATCGACTTTACCACCGAGCGCACCGAGTCGTCCCACGTCGCAGAGAAGAACACCTTCTGCGCATTCGGGTTCTTTATGAAGTTGTGGATTTTAAGAAGGTCCTCTCTGAAGCCGATTTCAAGCAGGAAGTCAGCCTCGTCCATTATCAAAAATTTGGTGTCGGAGAGGTCGATATACTTCCGTTCGATGCCGTCTAATAATACACCTGGCGTTGTTACAAGCACGTCCATTTTTTTATCCCTGATATTGTTGAAAATTTGACTGCCCAGGCCGCCGTGGATGTAGCAGATCTAAAGGCCAGTTGAGGCTATCAGCTCTTTGCAAACGGAGAAGGTCTGCTTGCACAGCTCTCTTGTAGGCTAAATGACTAATATGCTCGGACATTTCTATGTATTTTAAGTTTTGTTGGTTAGTAGTCTATTGACAAGTGGCAAGAGGAAGCCAAGAGTCTTTCCTGAGCCAGTTTTGGAGATACCGACCAGATTCTTGCCCTGCTCGAGGACCGAGAAGGACTAGCTCTGGATGGGAGTGGGGACACTCCACCTATTTTTGTGAATGTTGTCGATGAGCTTGTGGTAGAGGTTCATCTTCTAAAATTAGAAGATGGGGACAAATGCCTTTTCGCTAATCTCAATGAGATGCTCTGCCCTAAACTTGCTAACCTTGCAGAAACTCAGTCTCAACACCCTATTCAACATTCCTATATCAAATCTCTACTTATATCTATGTCCTTCAATAAGAGAGTGCACCGCTCGGGAGTGCCCTTCTTGCAGGCCCAGGAAGGCCTGCTCCTCAAGAGGCACAATGTCCACATGACCTGCTCCAAAAAAAATTACCATTCTGAAGGAACAATCTTTATAACAAACCAGAGATTGGTCTTCGTGGACAAAGATTTTGAGCTCAAACTTAACATCTTCAGCTTCTAAACTTCCTTGGCCAACATCATCATCTGGAAATTTGCACCTCCCGATAAAATTGTCCTTGTCTCCAGGCCCATGTATGGGTCCAAATAAAATATCAAAATCATACTTAAATTGGGGGAGGGCAATAGCTCGTTTTTGCAGGCAGTGTATTCCCTGATTTAAGAATCGCGGCAGCTGAACGGACAGCCATACACCAACATAAGCGTGGGGAGAGAGCGACAAGGCTGGAAGAAGTTCGAGTGGGACCACAAGGACGGTACAATAATTTATGCAATGAGATGACTGGATATTACAAGTCGAATATACATAATTTTATTATGAACGATAAGCTCGCTTAATATGCTGACAACGCTGACAAAAAGACGATTCCGCCGCCCCCCTCCTTCGACTCCAAATACCTCCCGAAGTTCTACAAGTCCACTGATGATCCTCTACCCAGGACCACCAAAAACTAAAAATCCAACCTCATCTCCTTTGACAGTTTTCCTTAGTCGGCCGGCGAGCGAAACCACGAGCCCTCCAAATTGGAGCACCTGAGAAAGTCAGCAGACTAAGTTGCGATTAAGAGCGAGCTCCCACCAAGTTCAAGCCAATTAGTTAAAAGTTATTCAAAGAGCCAACTAAACAAATAGCCCAGCCAAAAGGCCTTCTATCAAGAGGAGGCGGTGCAAAAAAAGCCTTACCAGATAATACTTGACTACAACCTCAACCCCCGCTACAGAGACCCTCTCTACCCTCGTCAGGAAAAAAAAATATAGAGATTCGATAACTCAAAAAAACCAAATTACTCCTTGTTGGGCCCCATGTACTACAGATAGCGGCCTTCCATTGAGCAGGCCTAGCAGCCCTACCAACCAATCTCCAGGAGGCCCTACGCCTACCCACGCAAGTAATACCGTTAGTACAGAGACCCAATCAAGTAGTATCCCAAAGAGTATCTTAAAGATAATAAAGTGGATTATCAAAGGTAATACACTTCGCGATAAATAAATGAACCCTCCAAGTATTACTCCAATGGAGGCACGGGCGGGAACAAGTGCAGTTACAAGTACGCCCAGGCCTCGACCCACCGACTTGGCACATATAGGAGGCCCGAAATCCAGCAGTTCAACAGCTCGTTCGGAGACGAGTGGAGCAGATTCAGAGCCAGAAACCGGTCCATCGAAAGGCTGTACAGATGAGCGACTTATTCATTCTCCTTCTTTATCATTTATTATTAGTAGTTCGCTTTGCTAGCTGCTAATCGTCTCCACCGAAGTGCCTCTGACGTATGCGACTCCAAGCCTGCGTCGACCATCTGCTTTAAACTCGGTGCAATCTTCGAGAATAAGGTTGCAGAGGGGATCATAGCTCCTGAGAGTTCCGAGTGCGGTCCTGCCGTTGGCGAGTTTGACATGGCATTTCTGGCCTAGTAGCAGTTTAAGATTGATGATTGTCTCTTTAGGGATTTTGATGGTAAGGCCGAGTTCTGCCATTTATTAAAGATCACCAACGATCGCTTCAGGCCTTTCAACAAGCACCCTGCGAATCCACCTCTCCCTTCTGACTGACCTCACAGATCATACCTCTAGCTTGTGCTCGAGTGAGTTTGATCATCCAATTGATCGCTGGTTGTTGTTTAAAATTTGAGATGTAATAAAACGTAGCGGAGTGCCTAATATGGATTGTAATAAACTGCAAGAAACTACGGATTCTGCTCGCCGAAGAGTTAGTGCTTAAATCATAAATGAAGTTACTAATCGTCCTCCACAAGCTGTGCAAGGAGCTTTAGAAGGGTTAAAAATAACAAGATTACTTAATTTTGAAATACATTGAAGATTTCAGGGAGGCTGTCCGGTCGATGAATCTCGACCAGGCAGTCCGCAGATTAATCAACTAATACGACTTGAGCGTTGACGGGATAGGAGCGCAGAAGGTAACTCATCAGCGTCTCAAGGAAAACAAATTGGTGAACTACCTAATTCTGGATATAGCGGATGACGTGTAGAAATAGATAAAAGAGAAGTAGGTTAGAGCGAAGGATATATTGCTGTTAAAAGGAAAATGCCGGCCTACTTTTGAAATATAAAACTACAAGCTGAAAGACATTGTGAGAATGAGGGAAGTGCTTAAATCGTTTCCTGAGTAAGACATGCGAGAGTACAGATTTGAGAAAAGGGCGGAATCGGTTCTTTAGGGCCTCAAGAAATTCGAAATCAATTGCGAAAAAAGCACTAAATTTTAACTTTAAGTCGGAATTTTTAAGAATGGACAAACTTTATAGTATGTCAGCCGTTTCAAAGCTGGCTGGAAAAAGACAAGGAACATCATGGACGAGGGCGAGGAGCTGCCCTTGGAGAGAGAGCTGAAGCTGGAGCTGGGCGTGTTCAGGAAAGAGGAGCAGGAGGCGTTGTATGATTCGAGCAAATCTAAAAAGGCCATCCGATCGTAATTTATATGATTCCTGCATTATCTTATCGAAACCAAAATTCAACTTTTCGGTCGCAGGAACTCGTCCTGACCACTTCGCTCTACAACCAGGCTCTCCTGGTCTTCCCCGAGAACCCCAAGCAGGCCAGGAAGTATTTCTCCCTTCTGCTGACGCAATGCCAATCCAGCTCTTCCAAGGCGATCCTCCACTTTAACATCGGCCTATGTCTCCAGGTACAAGGAAAGTTGCAAGAGGCCTTCGACCTCTACATAGAGGGGCTAATAAGCTAACCCCCAGAAGAAATTCTTTACAAATTGGCAACTAACGCCCTGACTATACTTTATCGATACTAGAATCTCTACATCAGCGACCACAGCAAGGCCTTCTTCGACTTCTTGGTACATCGACCCAACTACCACTCCAGCGGCTATTTGATTGCAGGACTTTACCAGGCACTGCGTGGTTAGGGCCTGCATAGCCACGGTTGCTTCAGGACATCAGTCCAGCTGGAACCTACCAAATATGCTTTAATAAATTTCGCAATTTCGTGCAAGCAGCACAGGAGACTCCATTAGATTGAGCCTTACATCTAACAGCTACTATAGTTGAAAATGCTTCTGCCTTAAAAGAAAATCATCCAGCAAATCATCCTCGGCTATGGAAGGACTTTGCCTAAGTTCAAGATATCCACCAATCGTTCCACCAGATAGCCCTTAAACTAGGATAAAATATCGGTAAGTCCACCTTCAATGGCAATTGAGTAAAAGCCTAGCAGCAAGCTGGCAAGCCAACTAAGCAAAAGTGGAGTGAATCTCAAAGGCAATCTAAAGCTAAGCAAACTAAAGCGAGGTGGGGGGAGTGTTAACTAACTGAAATAGATAATAAGGTGCCGACAAGAAAAAGCTATTTAATTCGACAAACAGCTTGACCAAGTCAAAGCTAGTTAAGTGGGCATATAATTAGAACAGCCAAGAGCTTATTAACAAATTCAACAACCAAGAGCTCACAGGAGTCCATAACTCCAACAAGAAAAGCATCATGAAATCGAGACCACTCTCATTAAGATGTCCTCTCCCGATCAAAAATTAGAATCACTCCTAACATTTTCTAAAACAAACAATGCGGACAAATCACTTAATTAAAAGAACAATTCTTAACAGGCTTGCCATGACGCATTCTTAGCACCTCCGATTATGCCAAAGGAATCATAGCGACTAGAGGAGAGCTGTAGAGCTGGAGCGTTCATATAGTCAAATGAGGACAGGCCGTATATTTAAACCAACAGACCTAAGGAGAGAGAGCTAGCTTTGTGTGCTGATTCCAAAAATTTAGAAAACAATGACAGCAAAAATTAGAACCAAGAACTATTTCATTCTTCAGGAGCACTCAAACACTCTCAAGATTCAGAGGCCACTGTCCTTGCCAAGTCTGATTGCAGGCTGGTCAGTCGTCATTAGCAACCTCTAAAGCCTCTCCAGCAGTCGCAAGCAGACAGTCCCAAAATCGAAAAGCCTAAGCAGAGCATGTAAAAGAGCAAAGAGGGGCAAATAAAGCAAGCAACTTCGAAACATAAGGTAAAGTTTTCGAGCAGCTAAAAAGCTGGATAGGAACTGAAGGCCATTCCGAGCAAGCGATAAATTCTATCCGATCCGAAAAGCCTTCATACTCAGCAGCTTCACAATCTTCAGCTCCTCTATAAGGCTAAAAAATACTAAGATTGTCCAGCTGCGCCACATGACTAGTCGCCTGACCACTTGCTCATCATCGCCAAGTGCCACTATCGAATGTAGAACTTGCCTGCCGCCCTCGCCGTCCTCGAGCCCCACCTCAACAGCTAGACAGACTTCCTATACTATAAGCTGGGGTGGTGGCATATCAAGACGGGCTAGGTAGAAAAAGGCCTCGAACTGCTAGAAAAAGCGATAGTGCTTAAAGAAGATCGGCTATACATAAATCGATTTGCGATTGGGAGTCTGCAGCAACGAGAAATCAAGGTGCAGAGGCTGTCTGTGCGAATGCTCAATAAACTACCATTTGATCCTTAAAGTTCCTATCTAAAATTTTTGTTGCTTTAGAAACTGGAAGATTATGAAGCCCTGCAAGCATAGGCTAGAATTCTAACAGCTTTCAACTCTAACTACAGCCATTTGCTGGTCCAAGCTCAGCTCAAGTCCGGCCTAATCACAGAAGCCCTCGGAAATATAAAACAGAGTGTCCCTGACAAGGAGACCATGAAGGTGCTGCTGAAATGGATATCCAGTAAGCCTGTTAGTTAGGAATTCATGCTCCTTATCTAGAAAATCAAAGACTCAGAAATCCAATGTGAGGTGGGCTACTATTACTACAGGAACAAGCAGTTTATCAAAAGCGAGGGCTGCTTCAAGCACTCTCTCTCCCTCCTCAAGAACCGCAGGGCCCTCGTCTACCTGGGCTGGTCCTTGATCAAGCAGCTCAAACTGCGTGAGGCCTTAGACCTAGTTAGGAACAACTAGGACTATCTGGGTGTCACAGGCCAAAAGCTACAAGTAGCGATTTTCTTCCACTCAAAGAAATATAGTTAGGCTCTGCAGGTTGTGGAGATTCTTCCGGTCCGGCAGCTGGAATGCTATTTCCTGGAGCTGAAAGGACACTCTCAATTTTTCATAAATAAATTTTAATAGGCGCTCTAGACATACCGAAGCATTGGCTCGTAAAAGAGATCTTCGGAGGTGCTGCACAAGATGGGGATCATCCTGTCCGAACACAAAAACTACGAGGCTGCCATTGAATGCTTCTAGGCTGCTCTCAAAAAGGATTTTTCAGAAATAATTTTATATAACTATGCATCCTGCCTCAACCGCGCTAACTATTATGATAAAGCGTTTAGCGTTCTAGAGCTACTCATTTCAAAGGCACCAGACCACTACGATGGCCTCGTCCAGATTAGCAACTTCTACGAGCTGAAAGGGCAACTCACCGACGCCAGGCGCACTCTCGACAGGGCCTTGAAGCTCAGATGGAGTGAAGACCTGGCGAAGAGATTACTCGAGCTCAAGAGATAATCGAATACTTAATTACAGTGATTGCTTCACTTTTTAGAGTCCTTCTTTGCATCCTTCTTCCCTGCCTTTTTGTCGTCCTTTTTCTCCTCGACTACCGGCTCCTCCTTCTTCTAAACAGGGGGCTCCTCAATCGCGGCCTTCTTGCCATTGAGATAGCGCAGAGAGAGAGCTCTGACGAAGGCGTTGCGACCGTTGAGGTGATCGAAGGGCATTCCGTGGACGTGCAGGATTTTAAGCTATTTCAATCTCAGTAGCTATTTGATGAGGGGCTACAAGTCAGACTAATTTAGCTTATTTAGCCCGAGATCGAGGCATTTTAGAGCTGGGTAGGAGTGTACCAATCTCATCACGTGCTACAGAGACAGTTCGTTGCGCTATATGGCGAGGTAGGCCAGCCGCTAATGCCGTTCATATTGTGTGGCCTGGTTGAATGAGACCAGCAGCTGCTGGAGAGTTGGAGGGAGGTTGGCAATGGAAGTGATGGCGTTATTGGTGAGGTCAAGGTGGGTGAGCCTGTGGAACTTGAGCAGCTACTAATCGATAAGGTTGATTTTGCGCTTTATAAGATTGAGTTAAGTATAGTTTTGATAGAAGAATTCCTTGCAGCAGAGCTTGGAGGTGTACCCGTTTTAGTGGATTAGCTGGATCGTCTTGAGGTTGTCCGAGGACCAGAGTGCCGTCCGCTGCCGATCGATGAGGATGTCTTCGGGTCGGACGAGGACGTAGAGAGGCCGGGACTCCTGGTCGAGGAGGTCGGGGAGAATAAGGTCTTCTTTAATCAGCTCTAATTAAGAACGCACTGAAGAGGCAGCTGGTCAGCATCTTATTATTAATATCTATTTGAATGTCGAAGGTCAACATCAGACAGGCTTTGGAAGGCTTGCTGCAGAGCGAGGAGCTCAGGGTCTCCATGCAGAGGGTCAAGGAAATTAGTGTTCGAGTCGACCCTGCAGTCTTCATGGAGGAGTTGCTAAGAGTGGCTAAGGAACGTGGTGAGCATGACCGGGCGATAAGACTGGTTAACCTCCTAGACGAAATACTGAAGAACCGTGATTTGTACAGTTATTTCCAGCCTGTGCTTGAAACTTACCTTCCGGGCGTCTTCCTGAATGTGCTCTACCACTATCTAAACAAGAAGCAAGACGCAGCCAGGCTTAAGATCCATTGGAAGGCCTGGGTCCCCTTCTTGGACGCGGGAATCCTCCGGATCATCCACGACCACGCCTTAAGATACTTTCAATTCGACCTCAACCGCGGCTACTCTCCTGAAGACATCAAGAAGCTTAAATAGTATTACATCTCCCACAATGTGGATCTACGCCACCTCCCTGATTTTGAGGCCACCCACTTCGATCACTTCAGGCCTCCTCTGCAGGAGCCCCTCCTCAAGACCTATCCGCCTCAGCCGATGCCTATGTCCACCCATTTTTAGCACTATGTCTAGCCTCCAGAGCACTTCTATCCAGGCAAGTTTATCTACGAGCAGATGCCCATGCGGAATGGATTTCCAACTCCACCGCCGTCCAATAGCTATCAATACTCGAATAGTTATTTCCAAGGGGCAAGTCTGCCACGGCCAAAGGAGAAGGACAAAGAGTAGGAATCCCGACAGAGGCAGCGAGAGAAAGAGCGTAAGAAGAGCGAAGGCCGGGAAAGAGATCGTGACAGGTAAAAAGAGAAGGAGCGTTAAAGATAGAGGTAAAAGGAGAGGAAGGAGCGATAGAGGGAGAGACAGAAGGAAAAGGAGCAGGAGAATGAGCGGATGCGCAGACTTGAGAGGCAGGGGGGGTAAACCAAATGCAAGAGATGCGGAGTGTGGGTGCGCGGCGACGAGATGTATGTCTAGCACCTCGAACAGCACTTCCATGAATAGAAGACTGCGTTTGATCAGTAGCGTGCTGTTGTCCAGTAAAAGAAGAGTAGAAAACCCTTTCTCGACGTTGACTAGTTCCTCCAAGACCAGAACAAGCACTAGCAAATACAGTACTTTTCTTCTGATGTTGGCGATAATGTAACTCTCTCACAAGGAATAGTGCCAGGCTTGCGGAAATAAGTTTTAGCTGGATTGGCAGCCTGAGTACGGGGGTTGGATTTGGCGTTAGGCAGTGTGGGTCAGGCTCTCTGGCTAGTTGGTCAGAATGCACTCCTGGTGCAGCCGACTAGCAGGCGGTTAGCGTCCTTAGAATTTTATTTTTGGCTGTTTATGTAATGTTGCTCGTGATTGATAATTTTAATGAAGACAGATATCGACAGACTGCTGCTCTGCCAGCTACTTAAGTAAAAGGCTGATTAATAGGACAGGCCAACCATACAACGCAGCCAGATTACTAGCGCAGCCTATTCGGGAGCCCTGCATGAGTTGAAGGCCTAGCTGTAAATAAAGAACCGGCAGATAAAAGAGCGGAACAAGAAGATAACGGTGCTGGAGAGGGTTATCGAGCAGTTCGAACTGAGCCAGAACCAACTGCAGATTCAGTTGTCTCAGTCAAGATAATAAAACTAGAGATTAAGAGCTGCTCTAAACGAAATGGATATTCGCCAGCGACACATAAAAATCTAAGAGCCGAAGGGGGAGGAGGTTCTGCTGCTGAAATTCAAGAAACTGTAAAAAGATGTTAAGAAGATCAAGTAGGCAGTGACGCTCAAGCCTAAGTCCAGGCGCCGCTCGTCCTGTGCCAAGTGATTACTAATCATTTTATAAATTTAGCATTTAGTGGCATTACCACCTTTATTCCTTTCTTGCTGCCTGCAATCCCCTCGATCAGCTCCAAGTAGCGGATCTGCATTGCCGCCTTTGTGTTCAGCAGCTAGCTGGCCTCCTTCATCAGCGAAGCGCTCTACACGTCCGCCTTGCTGATTATCAACTTGGCCTAGCTTATCCGCCTCTCCTTGGCCATCGAAATTAAGTTTTTTTCGATCTCACGACTGAATAGGATATCAGTCAGGAAGATTTGTTAAACGAGGATACCCTGGCTGCGAGTCAGTCTGGAAATCATTTCGAGGGCTCGTGCAGAAAACTTCTAACGCTTTTAAAGGATCTACTAAAGAGTCGAATTGCCAATCGCCTCTCTAGACACAGCCACGGTCAGCTCTCGCACATTTTGGTGGATCGATCTCACTCCCAGTAGGTAGTTCACCAAAACAGGGTTTACGATCCTGAAGAAGACTACCGTCTCGATCTCCAGGACTATGTTGTCTTTGGTTTGGACGGACTGCTTGCCTGATCTCAAACTCTGGATTTTCATGGGAACCAGAGTGACTTACTGGGTGCAAGGGTTTAAAACATTTAGTCCAGGCTTCAATAGTCTTGAAAATCTTCCGAACTCCTACACGATCCCAGCGCTGGCTGTGGGCAGCTCATAAAACATTCCCGAGGCGCAGCACGAGCAAGTGCCCAAGGTGACGCACACCAGCGAAACGCAAATGCACTGGCAGCATCCGCCAATACACATAAGTAGGGACTCATAGAAAGTTTAATCGTGGTTGTGGAGTTGCCTATTGTCAGGTATGAATTGTGCGGGGTCGGTCATGGACTAAACCATGAAGTTCTGATCGAAGGGGCAGAACTCATCCTCTCGTATTTTCATCATTATTTATGAACACCATCTTATGCATCGAGGCCATCTGGAAAAATTTTGACCCGCTCTCCACTAGTCCGCTTTAATTGGCAATGTGCGACTGCGAATCCTCTTTGCCTGGGGCCAGGCAGCACCCCGAACCCGAAAGTCTTAAGGCTGACAATTCAGTCCTCAGGAAAACCAGGAGGAGAGCTGTGCCCCTAAAGCCTCCTTTTATCTCGACTGTGAGGACTAGACGGAGCGAGTATCGCCGTAGACGCAAGTAGTCAATTTCCTGAAATAATATGCTTAAATTTGTAGACTGTGTCAACTTCAGGCAGATCGTGCTCCTTTCCATGCTCTGCTAGAGAACCACTTAGATTGAGCTTACTGAGGGACGAATCTTATTGGCTGAGGAGATTTAGCTTCTGACAGTCATCCAACAGATATCGCCGGGGACCAAGATCCATCTGGCCAAATCCAAGCAGAAGTTGAAACTCTATCCTGGAACAATCAATCCACCGAGCCAGCCGCTTGTGTTCTAACTAAGGGCCAGGTCTCTCTCTTATTATGTGGAGCCTTTGCTTCAACTCCTCCTGTTTTCGAGCAGAGGATTCAATATAACTCTGCATGGGATCACCAACGACCAGCTTGATCCTTCGGTCGACTCTCTGTTTGCAGCTGTGATTCCAATCTTCAAGAATGACCTATAGATAAAGAAAATAAAGCTCAGAGTGCTGGAAAGGGGGTTCTGGCCGAATGGTCGAGGCAAAGTGGTGATGGCCTATACGCCTTTAAAGAAGGTGCCTCGCCTTCTTAAGCAAGCTACTGGTTTTGTTAAAAAGATTAGAGGAGTGATAGGTGCCTGTAAAGTTAGTCCTTCCCTGGTGAACCGGACTATTTCCAAAGTCAGGGAATTCTTCAACGACTACCTCGCAGACGTGTGGGTGAACAGCGATATGACCAAGGACCGGTAGGGCGTCTGCAGCCCAGGCCTGTGTGTCTCGCTATGTGCGCAGACTAACCTATAAATAAACTATGTCGCAGATGCAGTCTTACAGTAATAATAAACTCCATAAGAGTTAGCACTGAGGTGCTGCCTTAGACTGATGTAATAAATTCAGAACAGCGCAAGTGTCACCACGATCTTGCAAAGCCTCGTTTTCAACCTAGCCACCTTCTCCGAGCAGCGCACCAGCGAACTGCTTATGAGCAGGATAACTCCTATCTGCGTTTAAAATATCCGCAGTCTGAAAGATTTCCTGGGAGTGATGTTCGAAATCGGGGGTAGCGAGGAGTAAGGGCGCAGCATTTTTAGAGTGCTGGGAATCGGACTTCAAAACTTATCGCAGAAAGTGGAGTGAGTCAACAATCATAAAAGACAAGTTTACCCTTGACGATGTCTATCTTCTAAACAACAGTCTCAATAAACTATGTTTCAAGCTTAGCTGCCATGCTTTTCGGCAATCTTTGCTTTCCGATCAAATGAGCCTTGCTTTAGAATTAGTTGAGCCCTTTCAATCTGATCTCGTATTACGAAGACTACTCCCATAGCTATGCGATCACCCGCACATTGTATCCTCGAATGTACAAGCTGATGGGAGTCAGCTCCAGAAGGTGGGGAGCGTGTCTCTGCGTTGTGGGTTCCTAAGGAAGCAACTCTTTGTTTGCGGATTAGCTGTGGACAGGCTTAATATTTCCCGACTAAAGACGATTAGAGCCTTTTTTAGCGAGGGGGAGAGTCAGCTAAGACTATATTTCCAGTCGGTCTTCTTGAAAATTGAAGTTCAGTCGCTGGGAGAACTTCTATTCTTGGAGCAGCTTGAAGAACTAGCTGCCTCTTAGGCTCCTCTACAATTGCTTGCAACTTGAAACTTATTACACTTTGAGCTTAGGCTGACCTTCCTCATTTATGAGGAGACTGACCAAAGAGTTGCGGCCCTTGATGTAACTCTGTCTAAACAGCTTGCTGCGAGAATTGGAAATCCGATTATGCCTGGGCTTTACTTCTTAGACTAGAGGGCTGTAAATTTCGTTTTTGGTGACAGCCTTTCTAACATAGTATCTGGGCCTTTGGACGAATCTATTTTAAAAGACGACATAGTACAACTTGCCGACCTTAAGTGCCGATTGGATGAGGTCTTTTGAGTCTTTCTTAAGAAAACGAGTAAAAAGGACTTTAATATCAGATCTTTTTATCAGTCTAGAAACTTTGTTTTTGGCCGCCTTTGCCATAAAAAGGCGTTAGATCTTTTTGAGCTGATCTTTGTGTCGATAAATAAAATCATCCAGCCATATCAGACGGCCTTCCTTGAGGAGGATCAAGTATTTCTTATGAAAATTCTAAGCGAATTCTTTACGCCTTAAGGAAGGAGGTAACACTGTTTTGATGAGTCTGCTACCAATCCTCACCAGCAGTGTCCCTTACTTATAGAAATTTAAATGTTGATGAACGATTTGACCCCCAAATTTGTAAGAACTAATTTTAACAAGTTCAGACATTGTCGAGTAGGCTTTAGCTTCCAGCCACCCTTTTATATATTTTTATAAAAACAAGGAGGTAGGTTTGTCTGTAAAAACGGGAGAAATGCAATTCTCGAGGGAACGTCTGCAACGTTTGGTTAGAGTGCGTCTGGAGGTTGAGTAGGTCTGTTAAACCTCTTAAAATTTTTAGAGCGAAAAAGTGCTTTTTTTCAAAGAAGTTTCATTTGAATTAAGACTCCGCTTCAGACTCTCATTCCTCTTTTCTATCAAAGGTTGCTTCTTAGGCTTTCTTAGAGTGGTGCCATGCCGCCACTTCGTCCTGAGACCGATCCCAGCTATATTTTAAAGGATAAGACTTCTTTGTTCAGTGAAGCCCTAGTCCTAACACAACTGCAGGGCCTTGCGGAGGTTGGCCAAAGCGAGCTGATAATCGTCCATGAACTCGTAGGTGGTGGCCAGTGAAATAATGGAATTTGCTAGCTAAGAAAGTAGTTCTTGGGAGACACCCTAGCTTTAAATCCTTTTTTTTAGCAAATTTATTAGCTTTGAACAGACTAGATTTGCTTTTCTCACCTTCTTAAAGTGCCACACTGACTACAGCAGCAGCTTTAGCGCTCGCGTCTCGTTTGCTCGGTCTTTGGCCTGTCTGCACTCCTAGACCAAATCTTCAAGAGTTTGCAAGCACTGGGACTCATCACCAAGCTGGCGAAGGTGTAGTGCGAGTGCAGAGAGTGAATCGAACTTGAGATTTAAGATCATGTTTCGCTGAGACGAGCTCTCGAGAACATATTTTTTCATGATAGTGATTAAAAAATGGATTAACTGTCCGAAGAGGGTGAGCGTGATGCAACTGACTTTTCATTTGAAATTGCATGAAGCCTCGTCGTTTTGATAATAAAAAGATCCGCAAGCCTCATGAGCATAAATCCACTCTTTAATCTGTCGAGGAAAGGCTTGTTACTGATGAGCGGCGGGTCCCTCGAACGGAGGCTAAATCAAAGCCCTCATTAACTCTGAAGATCTTCCGAAAAAGGAGTTTATAGAAAGAGAACACTCGCAAGAAGGGCCCTTTAAAGGCCCCCACCAAAAAAGTTCGTAAGGAAAAGAGCAAGGACAGGAGCAAGAGTAAGAGTAAGTAAAAGACGAAAATCAAAGTCTGCTCCTTTATCTAAGAATTTAATAACCAATTCCTAGAAGCTCTCGCCCTAACGAACCGTTCCTCTGAACTGGTCAACAGCACTTGCAGGCCCCACTCCCCTCGTCTGCATGCAGAATAAAGAATCGAAGATTAGGATCTCTAATTAGTGACTCCAACGGATGATGAATTTTAGCAAAGGCAACAAGCTGCATTAAGAATTCAACGCAACTGGCGCAAGGCTCGAAACCGATCAATCATCAAGCAATACAACAGGATCTTCTAGAGTCGAAAACTGTACCAGTAGGAGTAGACTCCACTCTCGAGAGTGATAGAACTCACACCCGGCAGGGGGCCGTGGCAAGCCACCGAATCTCCCTTCGTGGATTTCTAGGAATGCTAGTGCATAGCTCTTTAAAGTTAGTAATCTGTCGAAATATCCAAAGGAATTCCCAAGGAATTACTCCAACAAATTAGCAAAACTATGCAGAGGTCGAATATGGATGATTATCTGTAGGAAAGTGAGCTTTAACTTATCAAAAATTAAAAGCAATCCCTTACTGCTTTTGAAATAATACGAGAGCAGGATCCTGAGGAGATCATGGATTTCGTGGTCAACAGTCTGGTCGAGTAAGTACTTTTGGAAATTCCCTCGATCACACCCGAAATTTACATGCTCCAAAAGCCTCAGCTCGAGGGTTTCAGGACTGACAACGACTTGATATGCTAGTATTTACTCCAGCTCGCCTAAGAAATTTAAAACGCGTAGAAACCGGTCCTGTGCTAAAAGGTCTTTGACTCAGTCTAGAGCTATTTTAGCTAGGAGGGCAAGTCCAACAGTGCGATCCGCCGCTCCTTTCACAGGTGCATTTTCGAAGCCTTCAAGGAAGAATGGTAATTTTTTTAGCACTGCAATAGCACTTCAGATAGAGCCTATCAGGCCATCGAGAGTCTCAGAATTAGATTTTCGAGGGCTAAATTCCTGCCGCTTTTCAACAACGAGCAGTTGATATAGCGAGAGAGGAGAGTGGTGGAGCGTGAGATAAGCTAGCATAACAGACTGATGGAGGTGGAGTGGAGGTTCGAGATGAACGACCAGTAGAGTGTGAAGGAGAGCCTTGCAGAGTTACTAATTGAAGACCTAATTTTAGAGATGCTAGAGGGCAAATATTGATTTCAATCAGCTTTCTCCTATTAATCCTGCAGCTCGTAATTCTAGTCGTCCTCAAGACCACCCGCCTACAGCTGCTCTATCAGCTTCTGGAAGTTTGATAGCTGTTCCTCCAGTTTCCCGTTCTACTCTTACAGCAGGTTCTTCTCTTATTCGTTTCGCATTACTAGCATCTAGAACTTCTCGATGAGGCTGTCCAGTTTGGACTGCTCCTCTGACTTGATTCTGAGGGCCTGCTCGACTGATGAGGGCAATACGCTGTTCGATCATCTCCTTCTTGGACTCGACCGTGTTGTTTGCCTTGGCCATCTCGATGAAGTCTTTGATGAAGGCCTACTAGTTGAACCCCGCCTCAAACTCTATGATCTTCTGCTAAGAATCTGCAAAGATGCTCTGCATTTCCTTGATCTTGGTCTAGTACTCCTTCGAGATCTAGCGTAGATACTGAGCCACTTTGTTCTTGCGCGTCTACAAGTCCTTCTTGGTGGTACTGTTCTACTTCTCCAGCTATTTGGCCGTCTGCCTTAGTTGCCGTATTTATTATTCTTTGTGTTTCAGCCGCTCTTTCTTTGAACTTAGGCTGGCCTTATTCCCTCGAGATAGGTCCTAGAGCTTGCTAAGGAAGGCGTTCTTGATGGACTACATCTACTTCTGTAGGGACAGAAGCTGACTGTTCCCGCATTATTAGACTTCCCGAATCTACCGCTAAAGTTCCTAGGCTTAAGATCTGGGAGGAGCATGCTTAGGGTCTGTGGTTTTGAGCGATTACAACTTGCTGAGGAGTTGCACTCTGCGCGACTTTCTTATTTCAGCTCTTCTTTTGAATTCCTCCAATGACATTTATGAAAATATACACAGTCAGAAATAAGCTCTTTTTTATTTGCATAGCTGCACTCGTCCTCCTCCAATCTCTTCCCAAACTAACCTGCTCCTCTACCAAGCTACTTATACCTCTCGCCGGAGTGCTTCTCGTCGTCCCCACAACCCTCTTAGCCAACCTAGTCAGGAAGAAGACTGGGGAGTTGAGAGTCGAATAGCAGCTAATCGACTAGAGCCAGGCAGTGTGGTTCCCGTTGTGGGCCTCAGGGTATTTGTTAATAAACTTAGTGCTGGTGTAATACTTCTCAGACTCAGTGCAGAGATGGATTATGAATGCTCTGCTTTTGTACTATCTGCCCTCGGGCTTCAAACTCATTTTTCTGCTGGTTGAGGGTCTGCAATATCCATTGATCAAGATTTAAATTGCCAATAAACTAATAACTGTCACAAGCGGGGCTGCTCTCAGCTACTTGCTTGTAGCAGCTACCCTGCTGCTACGTATCATTTATTCCTTTTAGTGGGTGGACAACTTGATTGCCTGTTTACTTGCTTTCAAGGCTATTTCCTAACTGAGAGTTAATTCATTCAAGACTGCGTATATGCTCTTGCTGCTGATGCTGCTTTTCGACGTATTCTGGGTCTACGGGAGTGATGTCATGATCACAGTGGCTCGAAAGATCAAACTCCCCATCCTCCTTAGACTTTAGTGCTAGGAGTCTGTCTGTGTGCTCGGACTAGGGGATGTCATCCTGCCGGGGCTGCTGGTCAGTCTCGCTCTGAAAAATAATATTGACAGGGAATCAGGCAGGAGAGTTAAGCTACTCTAGGACTTTGATTTAAGGGAATATTACATGGCCGTCCTAGGACATGGGATTGGACTGGCGGCGGCGACGCTATGGCAGCTGACGACTGGGCGTCCGCAGCCTGCTTTGCTGTTCATCGTGCCGTGCGTGGTGGCCCTGAACCTGATCAGCCGGCTCGGCAATTGACCTCTCATTATATAAAATGGATGAAGGCAAGATCAAGAGATTCCTTAATAAATTACAACTGCATATTCAATATGTTCCCAATCACTGGTGCTTTCATACCCACTGAACCGATCAGCCTCGCCCTTTAGCCAAAGGATTCACGCTGCGCACTGTACATCGGCAACATTGACGCTGCACATTCGCTGGAAATCCTGGGACGACACAAGATCAAGGCGGTGGTTACGGTGGCGGCTGGAGCGTGCGTGAGCTATCCTCAGTCGGAGGGAATCGCTCACCTGGTAATCCCTGCTGACGACGTGCCTAGTTATAATCTTCAGAGACATTTCTAGAAATGCATTAAATTCATCGAGGACAACATCAGCCACTGTAACGTCCTGGTCCACTGCTTTGCCGGCATCAGCCGAAGCTCCACCATTGTCCTCGCCTACATCATTCGTACCTTAGGGACGCCCCTCCCCAAGGCGCTTGAGGATCTGCGTCGGAGGAGAAGAGTAGTGTGCCCAAATTTCGGGTTCTTCAGACAGCTGGAGCAGTTCGACAGGTAGCAAGCTAACAAGAAAATAAAGAGAGAGAAGAAAGAAGCTAAAGGAATAGGTAGCGAAGTAGGGCTAAATCAAATTAGAGGTGAAGCCTGTCCCAACAGCCACTTCAAAGCAGCCAGACAGGGCCAAGACCCTCTAACGTGGCGACGTACTCCCGGAACTCAGACGTTACCTGTTTGGGAATGGGGGCGAGGCGACTTCGATGAGCAGGGCAGGACGACTGAGTAATAACGGGAGAGTGAATAACCTGGGCCTAAGCCTGAAGCGTGTAAAGAAGGTGCAGAAAGTACTGTTAAAAAAGTGAATAATTGCTACCAACATCTGATAGATTTCAATTTCAAAGTCTGACGAATATATTTTTTAGGAACAGCACTCTCGAAACTACCAGCCACAGCACCAGATGCAGCATCGAGTAGATCAGCGCCTGCCAGTCCGAGTTCCCTATCCAGTTCAGGAGTTCAAACATTCGCACTCCCAAACTCTTACCCTCCCAGCTTATGTTGCTCTCGAGTAGACCTTCCACTGCCATCATTCCCACATAGACCACCAGCGGGTTCATCCCAAGCCACACAAAGGGTCGAGTCAGTTTTTGGACGAGCTTGGAGACTATGGACTCTGCGTCCAAGAAATCTACAAAAAAGACGACAATGGAGAGTAGTACTAGAGTAACAGCGGGGGCGAGAGTCATAAAGGGGAGGGACCATATCTTTTTATTGAGAGGCTGCAGCAGTAAGAAGATGTAAGTCATTACGAGCAGTATTATTGAAAAGAAGTTAAACCCGTATATTAGGTGCAGGCTTTCCTTTCTGCAGCGCAGCAGGATAAACGAGGAGAAGTAGCCCACTGCAGTAGTCACCAGGGCGGTCAGCGTGCTCACCAGTCCTTCGGGGTCGGTCGGGCGCATCGTATGTTTGCTTGAAAACAGAGCGTTGTCGACCTCCCGTGCGAAGTTGCATTAGGGGCTAATTTCTGGGCAGCCCATCTCCTTTGACCTGAAGACCATTAGATAGTAATATAGAGCAGAAGCGAGCAGACAAAAAAGAGCCATCAAAAACCTTTTCTTGCCGAAGCCTGAGGCCATGTGGAGGCAGGAGATCACTGCATAGCAAATCCCTAGTCTCTGCAGTACTCCCGGGATCCTCACTTCCTTTATATTAAAATTAGCATCCTGCAGCTACAATATAAATCCTATCATAAACATTATGGCAGAGCGGATGAGAGGGCGCACACGCAATTACGGCCCTTTCACTGATAGGGGCACAGCTAGTCCCATTATGAACAGAAACCCTGGGAATATCAGGTCGGCAGGAGTTAGTCCGTTCCACTTCGCGTGGTTAAGGAACCAGAACCCGTCTCTGATCTGGTTATCGACGATGATCATGGCTGTGATCACCATGCCTCTGTAGACGTCGATGGACTTGATTCTGGCAGGCGGAGCAGGCTTGTCGAGTAGTCCTGGGCGGATTTGCTGTTCTGAATTTTACATGCAAATTATAGCAGGGTTGGATCCTACAGTACTTTGCTTATTGATTGCAGTTGTGTTTTATTGCAACGGATATGATTAGGTGAGGTGGACTGCCGTAATCTCTTATTTATTATGTTTCCCAATCAACAAGATCTGCTGAGGCAGCAGGAACTCATGATCTGGGAGTCAATGCAAGAGATGGGCCCTTATTAATTTCTCGGCTTTCTCTACCAGAACCCGGCGCTCCTCGAAAAGAAGGACCTTCAAGTTGCCAAAAGCAATGCACTCAGTGTCGTAAAAATAGGAATAGGGGCTTTTGTAGGAGGACTCGCTTTAAACTTGCTGATAAAACGATTTCCGATAAAGTTTTTTGACTGGCCGACTCCCCTCAGAATGTTCACCAGAACAACGTTGTTCATGATCCCGCCGGCCATCTCGTTTAAGCCGATTTCAAATAGGATGTGCGAAGTGGAAGGGGTGCTTAACAAATATTTGATAAGACTAATGAAGTTCAAACAAACCAAAAGACTGATATACTTGGACCCTTAGGGAGTGCTATTGCGAGGGCCACAATGATTATTTAATAAATGAAAAACCTTTATGCCTAGGAGCGGCCCAGGCCCACTGGGAAACTGGGGGACGGGGCTAGCAGCACTCTCACTGGGCCCTTCCGGGCGTTCCGACCCATCGATTTGTAAGAGAAGCAACTAGACTTAGAAATTTAAGGGTTGGAATTAAGAGGCAGTTCTATATTAGTCCAATCGCAGAACAGCAGGGGCATCGCTGTCCAGCTTGGTTTTGACCATCGCACACTCCTAAGCAGAAGAATATGTCAGTATGCAGGGCTAAAGCAGGCAGGACTGGTTGCTCTTGCTGCTAGTTCCTCTATTTGTCTTTCGCTTAAGAATAAATTGCTGAAGTACGCCTCGGCAGACGGGTAGTTATGGCTCAAACTAAAGAAAAATCTGAGCAAGCAAGCCTTCTACTTCGTTTAGGAGTTCATTCCTTGCGTGAGGTTGTAAGAACAATAGTCACTTTCAAAGAAACTGTTCAACGAACACACCTACAGTGGCAAAGATAAAATCATCGAGCTGGGCAAAATCCTTGCCTATGATATGCTCATGGCCGTGGATAGCAGGTTTTCAATCCAAGGAAACCAAAAGGCCTTTCTGTACAGTGATCTCATTGTCAGCTTTGAGGCGAAGAGCTTCCCCTTCAACATGAGAACATCAGAGAACTGCACTCCTGCATTCCTGATTCCAGGTGACACAGTGCCCTAGAGCAGGGATGAGGGCTATCTGAAGGAAGTCTAGAAAGCTGTGCAGAATATACTACAATACATTTAGAACAGATAGGACAACCAAACGATTAAGTAAATTAGATTCCAGCTGCAGGCAGACACTTCTCTAACCATTTAAAACAAGTTCATGCGCCTCTTCTCAGTCGGATTTCTTTATGCTGCCAGGAACCTCGCTCAGTTCAAAAAAGAACTCATCGAGGAGGTCGGCCTCATCTGTTCAACGCCTAGTCCTCCTCTCCCCTTAGACTTTCACACTCAAAACGGAGTTCTCAAAATTTTTTAGGAAAAAATATAAAATTTCAAGAGGCTTTCTGCTGATATTGATCAGGAGACTCTTGCCTTCCATAAGATATTCTAGAAGCCGAAAAGCCTTATCCTTGTGCAAGGAGAAGACTCCCCGATCGAAAAGCAATCAGCCAAACTTGAAGGCTCAGAAGAAGTTCTAAGAAAAGAACTGCATGAAAATTTTAAGCAGGGAGAGAGTCAGGACTAGGACAACTAATCCAGTATAGGTGAAATTTCAATCCAAAATTAAATTTAGCTGGGCTAGTTTCGTTACAAGCTTAGACAATAAGCTAGGAAAATGAATCCTTACAAGCCCAAAGCTAAGGTCAACTAAAAATAACAACCTTTGGAAATACCAAATAAAGAGAGACACGAAGGAAAATAACGTTTTGAGGAAATTGAGCAGCCATCAAATCTCAGTTAAGAGAACAAAAAATAGTAGACGGGAACGCAAGAAAAAAGTTAAAGGAAAGTTTAATAATAAAGTGGGAACTTGCTGGCGAAGTAGTCCTAGTTATCAGCTAAGCTAGCAAGATTCAAACGAAGCAACTATGCCTGACTTTATTATATTTATGTTAACGGCTAGGAAAATACGCAATTTTTCGAAAGCCAACAAGGAAAACACCAACCACACAGACTGCCGAAAGACATTCGCCGACAGCTTCAACAGCAAATAGCAGATCCAGAATTCTATTCAAAAGACCCCTCGAATCAGGCCCAAAAAACTATTCGAGAAGGAGAAAGAGGTTGTGGTTGAGATATAGCCAGGCCTGCGCGATGCATTTCTGCAGAAAGATTTTTCACAGCTAACTTTGTAGCTGAATAAAATTAATTTAAGGACGAAGAGCAACCTGCTTAGACTCACAATTCTAAGCGACTTGTTCAGAATAAATCAGCGTAGAAATAACATCAAGGCTGTCCTCAGCGTTCTCCTTATGATCTAAACCCAGGCACTTAAGGCCGCTTCCTACCCGCTTTTGAAGGAGATTCAGGAACTCATCTTGTAGCTGAGCCTGTGCGTTGACAGCAGAGAGGTAGAGATCGAGGTGAGCGACAGACTGGCATTCACTCTCTCCAAAACTGGCTAGCTGTAAAGGTCGAGACAATACTATGAGAAGTACTGCAAAGCGGAGGTGTAGCCCTAAAGCTCATTAGCTAGAAAGATTGCCAAGCATAATTTCGAGATGCTTAGAGAAAAAGGTGATCCTTTTGACATCGAGTTTGGGTACTCCCTCGGCTCCCCCATCTTCAAGCCCTGCGAACTAAAAAGAAGTTCACGAGAGTTGCTCTAATATCTCGTTTTAGGGACTCTGTTTCGACAATTCCAGAATTCGGAGCGTGTCCCCTCGAGGCGGGTTGCCAGAAGTGTTTTGTAGAGGATAAAATGATTAATTCATAAAATAATGGGAAATAAGTCAGAGGCAACTAACCTCCCGAAAATTCCTCTTTCTGACACGATTAAGTCCAAAAAGTCTATTAGGAACACCTCAAGGGCTGAGCGTCCCTCCGTGCTACCCTATGAATCTAATAATTTGGTTGCCTCTAGCGTTCAGCCAAGATAAAGACGGACGAAGAGCCAAAAGAAATCATACGACATCGTGACCATCACGCCGATCTAGCTAAGAGACAGGAGGCAGTCGATCCTGGAGTTCAGAAAGCTATTGAAGTAGGTATAGAGGAAATAGCTGACGACCCGAGAGAAGAAATAGACCTCGAGGAATAAGGATTCGATTCGTAAGCAGGTGCTAAGGAAATTGGGATATCAGTACATCACTGAACCCAAAATCTCAACCTCCATTAAACGCACTACCCGAACTTGAACCTTCATTTTTTATATGGATTAATAAAAAACTCTCTTGGCTGGATAACTTAGGAACAAGCCAGCCACAACTTCTGTAAAGGGTGCCTGGAAAAAGTCGAAGGCAGAGTAGTGGGCTTAGCTGCTCCTCGATAAATTAACAGCCCTATTCTGGATAGGGGTAGCCTTAGCTGTAATATATCTGTCAAATTTCTTCCACAACCTCTTCTACAATGAGCATTGCAATCGACCCCTGCTGGACGTGGCTTTCTTTTTACTGGCGATCTCGTTTTCGGCCATCAGCTATGCAGTAATTTATATTGGCCACATCAAAGGCATAAAATAGCCGATAGATGAGTACAATCCCGGCCTGATCTACTTGGCGACATTCTGTGGAGTGGTCGGAAACATCCTGCTAATCCTAGGAATCTGGCCGATCTGGGGATTCAAAAGCCTCTTGATAATGATAATAATAATGAAAGGCTTCTTCACTCTGTCGTATCTGATGCCGGCGGGCAAAGTGGGGGAAGTCATGTTCATCGCCATCAACGTATTGGCGCTCTTTTCATTCTACTGGATTTAGCATGAGGGCTACATCCACCACTGATCTCATCACTTATCTATACATTTCATCTCAATAAAATGGTGCTACCAGCACCGGAATTGCCATTGCGACCAGGCTCAGCCCCAAAAGCACTTGAGCCGAAGTCCCTGCCAGCCCTTGGACCGCGATACTTAGGATCATTGAGAAAAAGAAAGAGGTCGACTTTATAGAGATCAAACGGGCTCCGACTGATTACCCGAAGAGCTCGATCAAAGCTGCTGTTTGCAAGACGAACACGCCTCGATCCACAAGACTGTTAATCAGTACGAATAGGAAGCTAGCCTTTCCTAGGTCACTGCCTAAGTATAAACATAAGGAAAGGAGTCCTGAGCTCACGCAAAAGCCCACACTAAGGAAGAAGTAAACTCGTCCAAAGCCGAAGCGATCAGCGAGGTAGCCCCACAGTATGGAGGCGAGGGTGCTGAGCACAAGGCCGGAAGAGTATAAGTAGCTGACAAACCTATCCGAGAAGAGCGGGAGGAGGAATTCCTTGAAGTTGTTATTGAAGTAAACTAGGAATGAAGAGGTTAGCACAGCGACAATATACAGCTTAACGAACTGGGTGTCGAAAATTGGCAACTCCTTGAAACAATTTGAGACTTTTAACTACTACTGCTCCAGTTACTCTGATTGCTGGGCTTAGTAGTCCTACTGGCTTGATCCCCTGGATTTTAGCAGGATTAGCCCTCCTAGTAAGTAGAATCCTGAGCTCATTCCGCTGCAGATAAGGCTAGTCCGCTTCACTCTCTCGCACACCTAGGTCGGGAAGTATCCATTATCGTTAATACCCAGGTTATCAGAATTGACCATCTCGAAGTAGATAACCATGAAGATGATGCTTGATACTGAGGCAGTAAAGGCAAGCACTCCAGTGATTAGATTCTTGGATTATTTAAAGAGTGCCCAGATGTACTGAAGGAGGGGGATTACGGTTGTGACAAGACTAAGCATGGGTAGGAGAAGGACTCCAGTCACAAAAAAGCCATCGCCCTCGGAAAGATAGAGGAGAATAAGACCGAGAAGGGAAAGAGCTATTGAAATTTTGATAACATTGTGGAAGCCAATCCAGTTTTTAATATTGACGGACAAGACAAAGGCTGGACCAGCAATCAGACAGGCCATCCCCAGATATTTGTTTTTCGACTCGAGCGTCACCGAGGGATCCACTGAATGCAAGTAAGAAATATAGTAAAGAGAATTTATAAACCAGAGTAACGTAGGTCCCGAGCCGAACTTGATGAGTATGGCACCTAGCAAGGCCAGTCTGCGAGGCTAATCCGTAAACATTATAAATATGGATGCCAGGTGTCAGTTTTAAGTGCAAATTTCATAATGGGAAACAGCGGGAGGAGGATGGAGGTGGAGGAGGTGGGCAGCCTAGTGTTCGTCGAAAGCAGATAAAATAAGATTTAGGTTTGGGAAGGGCCCAACAAAACGCTCTATGATATCTACTCCTTGACGGCCAAGGACGAGATTTAGCTCTCCAAGGATTTCATCGCATTGCAGAACAGGAGGGAAATCTACTCGGATAAAAAGAACGTTCTCTTGCCCCTCAAGATTCTCTCCTCGACCCGAAGCTGTTCCGAAAACTTCAGTTATAATGTCATGTTTTAGCATGTTTAAAAACGATTATCCGATCTCGACTAGCTGTCCTAGCTTTAAATCATCTTCATCTTACACTAATCTCTCCTGGGCTATGGCCACATCTATAAAAACGACAGGGCTAACTTCTAGGTCAATGACAAAATGGTCTGTTTCACCAGCCAACGCCACCTCAAAGTCTGGTTTAGTGAGAGGCTAGAATCACCCTACCCCTCGTCCCTCATTTCCATGGAAAAGGTTTCAGCAGGCTCAGATCTGCAACAAAATCTGATATCGAGTGTGGTTCGGAGCTGCTAGAAACACTGCAGGCAGGGGAGGTTTTCAGCATAGTTTTATTAATTTTTAAGAAAATACCAGAGAACTCCCTTGAAATTCGGAGATCTTATCAGGAACATCAAGAATTATGTCCTGGAAAGATTTTACAACTCGCACTAAATCGCCTTGCAGATTATCAACTCTCCCAACCCGCATTAGGATATCGCTCTTAGTTATTAACCACTCCATAATTTCACTCATCAGAAAACTAGACCAATTAAGACTGGCAACTTCCAGAGGCCCTCTCTAGATTTTTCATCGAAACGAAAATCATGAGATCAGTCTGTCAATGATTCAATTAATAACTGCATGGATAATATTTTCATACCAAAACTCGTCTTCAAGGACGCCAAAAATCAAAATTAGAAAAATACTCACGTTGATAGCCTCAAGTCCCTGAATACCTACCTGCAGAACCAGACCAGCGAGTTCTAGCAGCTCAATCAGCAAGTGCGGAAGACGTTAGCTGAGCACCTAAAAACGCTTTAGAACAAATTGAAGGGAAATAAAAGGGAGCTGCGCTGGGTGAAATACACAGACTGCAGCAACTACGATTTCTTTAAAAAGAATGAGTGACTATGAATTAATTCAATAATGAAGTTGCCTGAGTCCAAGGTTATGACGGGGCTACTTGAATTTTCTTCGATACATATGGAAAGTCCCATTACTCTCCAAATTGGAGACTCGGGGCTGATACTATTTCCGGAGAGAGAGTCCTTAGCTACTGAAATGAGGGAGCGGCTCCGTGCGCATGAAAGGGTTTTTGCTCGAAAAAGAGCTCAACAGCGGGTTCGGCTAGCGATTGAGTAAGGGAGTATGATAGGTCTACTTGTTCTATAAATTCATATAATGAATAGAAATTAATAGCACTTCCGACAAGTGTTCAGGAGAATGTGCTTTCTCAACCACAGCAGCAAGCTGCCGGCCCCCTTCCTCGCGGCTCTCGTCGCTAATATTTATTATAATCATTAGAGCTAAGAAAAATAGAATTTCAAGGCCCAGCTCGAGGAAATCATAACCAATTCCTGCAGGACCAAGGAACTTGACTAAGACTCTGTGGTCAAGCTGCTTTCCGAGCTTTAGAAGGTCGATGACGGGTCCTACGACCGGGAACGAGTCAGACTTAGAGTATAGACGAGAGGCCGCAAAGATGGACTGTTCAATTTAGCGATTTTCTAAAATAAAACGTAATGAATCGAAATCTGCTGTTTTGCATCTTGGGATTTCTAACCTTCGCCGCTTTGCTTTCATTCTTTGTCCAGCACAGCTCCATGGAGAGGCATATCTCTTTCATAAAAGGCGTACTTATGTTCAACAAGGCTGCGGCCTAGGAGTATGCTGTTGTCACAAGAGGTAGCTGTCTTCCTCCTGACTAACATGATCCACTGCTTGTCCAAATTAGATCATTGCTAATTCAATAGTCCACTGACTATCCGATGATCCGTGAATTGTTCTTGAGGATGGTGAGGCCGTGCTTATAGCAAGTGAAAGATGAGGGATTGGAAGGAAAAGAGTGGTGGCTAGATAAGAACTGGGATAACAGAGTGAGCATTTGGGAGTGCCTGGAGGGAATGGGGCTAATCCAGGAGTAAATAAGAGAGTGCGAGAGGAGTAGGGCTCAGATGGAAGATAGCTAGATTCAATTTTGATTAGATTAAATATTTGATGCAAACTCCTTACCAGACACCTTGACAAGAGAATCTATCGTTGAGCAGGCTAGGATTGCTTGAGATTGGTTAACAATATTATTATTTTCATGCAGGAATTTGATTCAGTGGCCTTCGACTCAGTCCATTAACTCCTTGCGACTCGAGTCATCTAGGATCCTCCCCTTAACGCCCTCAGGTGCTACTCCCTCAAGGCACTCATTCACTAAACTCCCAGGTCCAAACTCTTCCTACTCAGCAACCGCAAGAACCCCACAGTGGAAGTGTAATTGCGAGCCAGCAAACAAGCGGTGCTTGCCGATAGATAAAGGCTGTTCTAAGTGCATGATTTATGTGCAATGATGGTCCTAAAGGGCGACAGTTAAACAGTGATACTTAAGCCCAAAAGATACAGACTCTAAAGAGCCCAAACTCTAAGAAGCTTGCCTTAGGTTCTTTACTTTGCAGAAAAGTTACTCGAGGCTTACAAGTTACTCGAAATTAGAGAAATTGCCGTTGGAGGGTTTGAGGAGCATGATCTCGTCTAAGCTGCTCATTGGACTTTTGATCTCTCTGATATAATCTTCAGGCCTCTGCCCCTAAATGCACTTAAATTAGATCTGCATTCGATAGTTAGACTAATCTTCAGGGCCTTGTTCGGATTCATGCCGGACATTTCCCCGACTCTTAGGTTCAGCTTCGAGAGTCTGTGGAGCCAGCTGGAACAGTAATGGCCTAAAAAGGCCTATTTGATCCCAGGTTTCTTAAGAGGCTGGTTTCAAATAAAAAAAAAGAAGGAGTGGACCAACTTTTTCAATAATTTTTTGTAATTTCAAAACACCCCTCACAACTCAAACATTCTCCTTCACTAAGTTACCCATAATCTGCAGAAAGACACCGTCTAGTTTTCCCAATTAAATCAGGCTGAAGTTTTAGACATGCTGGAACCAAGGTACCTCGCAAAGGCGATGTACGCTTTCCGTCTAGAATAGAACCAATCGAATATCCTGACTACAAGCTTGCCAACAGTAGACTTCAAACTGATGTCTTGCCTGACAAGCTAAGAGGAAGTCGTAAAGAGCAGGATCATCCATACAACTTACTTTAAAAACTAAAAATATGACTTAGTGTAAAGCAATCCCTTCCAATATTACGAGTAGTACATTTAAGGCAATCAAAGAGACTCTCGCTAAAATTTGGTGATGCACGCCTACCCGTACGCGCTGGCTGTCTGGCTCCTTGGGTTCTTGGAGAAGCACCCCAGGTCCGAGGAGGACACTGTCGACATCGTGCACAAGAGCGCCAAGATACTCTTCTAAATATCTGCCATCAACCATTATGAGCTTAAGATCGAAGCGCCCTCGTTAGGCGATATTTAATCTATTCGCACCTACGATTCAGCCAAGAGCTAATTTAGGCAGGTGGTCAACTTTGCCTACAAGCACTTTCTCTAGCTGGCCTACTCCAAGTACCAGGAGGCTGCTCTGCTTAATCGTGGCAATTAGCCTATGCAGGCCAATGGCAGGCGCATCAAGGAGGAAGGACTTGAGTGTTACCGGACAGCAGCCTTGTTGCTGGAGGGCAGCCTGATAAGGCGTAAGGAGGGTAAGAACCTGAAGGTAGGCCAAGTGCTGACCAGTTCGCGCAAAGAGATCGAGAAGCTTATCAACGAGCTGCTGGAGAAGTACTTCAGCAGGAGGATTTGATGTACATTATTAATTCATGCAAAGGATCTAGAGTGAGCTCTCCGCGCTTTCCCATAAGAAGCTCAAAGGACTCACTCTCGTAGTCACTGGCGGCTCTAGGGGCATTGGCCTCGCCATTGCCAAGAAATGTGCACGTGACGGATGTAATGTCGCTATCCTTGCCAAAACTGCCACAGAAAATCCCAAGCTACCTGGAACAATCTTTTCAGCTGCGAAGTAGGTCTAAAATTAGGGCGGCCAAGCTCTACCACTGATGTGTGATATCAGGTCCTAGAAGAACGTGTAAGAGTGCATCAAAAAGGTGGTATAACGATTCGGAGGGATCGACATCCTGATTAACAACGCGTCGGCGATCAGCCTGACTGGGACTTAGCACACTGACATGAAGAAGTTTGACCTGATGAGCCAGATCAACACGAGAGGTACTTTCATGGTCTCCAAGTTCTGCATACCCTATCTTAAGAAATCTAAGCACGCACATATACTCAATTTGTCTCCTCCCCTCAACCTTGATCCCAAGTGGTTCCAGGGCCACCTCGCCTATACCATGGCAAAGTACGGAATGTCCCTCTGCGTCCTTGGCATGGCTGCGGAGTTCAAAGAAGACAAGATTGCCGTCAATGCCTTATGGCCTCGCACTGCTATCGCAACTGCAGCAGTCAAAAACCTGCTCGGAGGAGATAGTTCAGTAGACAAGTCAAGGACAGATTAGATAATGGCCGACAGCGCATACATAATCCTGAGCACAAACCCTGAGCTGTTAACTGGCAAATTCCTGATCGACGAGGAGGTGCTGGTGAAGGCCGGCATCAAAGATCTGAGTAAGTACAAAGTGAACCAGTCGGTGAAAGAAGAGGACCTGATGCCCGACTTCTTCTTGTGAAACAAGCATTATTATAATCAATCAACTAATGAAAGGTTGCGCATTCGCGAGTTCATTTTACCTCTGAGCCTCAGCATTTTTCTGAACATCGTTTGCTCTTCTCGGTCGGTAGCTGGCTGGAAATAGGTCTACGTTTCATCCCTCTCCAAAACTTATGCGACTTCCTTGGGCTCGTACGTCATCTTCCTAGTCTCAAGCTCATCAGAAGAACTGGTCTATTCCTCCTCTGAGGAGAACTCGCTGGGGTTTCTAAAGACCCTGGTGTTGGCTGAGTTGTGCTCGAAGAAGAACCTGCTGGCCTGCAGTAGTTCAGGAAATATGAACTTAATTTACTAGAAGAAGCCGATTTCAGAGGGGTCTGAGAGAGGAGGCAATTAGAATTCCTCCTTCCTCCTATAAATTCGCTCCTTCTGCTCCTTCTTTAGCTTGAGTTGGATCACTTTCCTGTTTTACGGGGAGAGCTTTAGCATTTGGATGGTTTACCTAATCAGCCGTCGCTTTATCACCCTATCCAGTTATGACTAGGTGGCGAAACTTGGAGTGTGGTTGATTTCGAGGAGGTAAGGCTTGCATTTCCTATCGAGCATGATGTCGAACCCAAGGAGCTCGAAGCACATGGAGTGGGGATGGGGCTTGGGCTGGCAAGTCTTGTACTCGTGGTAGAGCGTCGGCAACGCACTTACCAAAGCTTTTTCTACAATCTATTTTATTCCTTTCCAAATGATTTTGATGTCAATGCCGAACTCCTGCATCTACTCGAAGAATTCAGTCAGAGGTCGCTTGTGCCCAGTCGCCCCTCTCGCCTCGCTCTGCACATACTTTTCGGACAGCTTGTTTATCGCATAGTTTGTTAGATGCATCATCATGTTGTCTATGTTATCGTCGTCAGGCTTTCTGTAGCGCTCAGTCGCGAGTCTTACCAAGCCTTATTTATAAATGAAGACTCTTGGAGGGTTTAAGCTAAGCACGAGCACGTAAATTCTCATATCGAATTTGAGCCCGTGGAAAAGGAGTGGGCTGTTGAGATATTATTGTACTACGTAGTGAACTCCTGTCCTTATTTAACTAGGGTTGCTGAAGAGGAAAATTCCTCTTCCTTGGCTGTCGGCTTAGGGCTTGGCAATAAAGAATTTGTGACGCTTGTTGGCGTATTACTTGAATGATGTGTACTACAGCGGCAACGTCCATGTCCGAGGAAAAAAATCATAAAGCTAAGGAAAACGCCTCTTCATTTTCTGTAGATTCTTAGCCAGCATGTTCTTGCGCGAGAGTTGTGCCATTCCAGGGAAGTGGTTGATGCGTTGCCAGAGAAACATCTTGCTAAGTTCTTGAGGAGTGATGGCGTGGTCCGTCCAAAGTAGATCCCAGTTGGCGTAGGAATCCTCGACAAGATTCCAGCCAAGGTCATTGAGGACGACCTTATGAATGACGGGGTACTTGGTGTGGACGAGGTTGACGTTGATGGAAGGACGGTTCTTTTTGGAGGAGTGAGGGAAATCAAGGATCATAAGACCCCCAATAAATGAAAATTAGATCGATAATCCAGTGCGATTTCTATCTGTTGAGGCTTGCTGCCCTTACCGCCATTCATTTTTATATCTCAGAGTTTCATCTTGTCCACGATCCACTCGATCCCCTCCTACAGGCCCTACATCGTCTTCGCTGAGCACCCTACGATGTTCCAATCGTGCTCCTTTATTCCGTCCAGGCCCAGGTTCTTCTCGATGTCGTCTGGGCCAAGGGCTGTGGGGATATCTTGCTTGTTGGCGTAAATCAAGACTGGAACTTTCTGCAAATCCTTCTCTTCGAGCAGCTTGTAGAGCTCCTCCTTGGCTTACTTGAGTCTCACCTAATCCGATGAATCAACCACATAGCAGAGAGCCGATGTACCTTCGAAGTAGTTGGACCAGTACTATCTGATAGCTCGCTGCCCACCGATATCCCAGACGTTGAGCTTGACACCATCAAGAGTGAGATTCTTGATGTTGAAGCCTTTTGTGGGGACGATCTGGGAAATATCCTCTTTGCTCATAGCTTTCAGGATGGTGGTTTTGCCGGCGTTGTCGAGCCCGAGCATGAGAATTCTGATTTCCTTTTTCTCCTTGCGCAGGTTGGAAATAATGCCGTAGAGACCTTTCTGGTTATCATTGTACTCCCATAATTCAAATTATATAATAAATGTCAGCCGTCTTTGTACAGCCTGCGGATCAGCCGCTCGTACTCGTCGCGCTACCCTTCGTAGCTGATTGTCGGCAGCAGCTACTCTTCTCTGCGCGCAGTCCTTCGGTCCGTTCGCTCCGGCTTCATCTCCATCCCTTTCTTGAAGTCGAAGTTGAAAACTTGGTAGTTACTGCGTGGTTTGCGTTTCCGAATATCCTACAAGAAAATCTCTCGGCCGGTCGTATGCTCTTAGTACGTGCCTTATGCTTTCGACCGCGTTATTCTCGGGAGAATATCCCTGCCAGTCCGCTCGATCGACCCCTACTGCGAGGCCTCCTTTTTCTGTTTCTTTTCCTTCTTACTTGATAGGACAATAATGCTGTTCCTTTGCTATTTTTTATTCTTTTTAGACCGTACAACAGTGGACGGGAATTAGTGTTGTTGGTCAGCCTCGAAGGGAACTTCTTCCTAACTGTCTGAGGAACTCTATTTTTTAGGGGCAAGAAGCTTTTTTGCATTTTGTAACTCCTGCAAAATTGATTTAACCTTCTTTGATTCATCCTATTAACTGTAGTAGCGCTTGCTCGACCCTTTGGACAGTGGGTGCTTCACGCCGAAGTAGCTGGCGATAGCTGAGCAAAGCTATTTCCCAAGGTGCTGGAAAACTGATTTGCTGAAGTGAAAATTTTCAGATTCAGGCCCGCAGAAGGAGGACTCGAGAGTGAAAACGTTGGGCAGCTAGAGCGTTTTGTAAAGGACAATTCGAGCAGTAGACTCCTTTTCAGGCTAGAGCTCAAAGGTGCAGTCCTTGAAGGAGAAGAAGGGGAACCTCTTGGAAAGGAGATAAGGAAGGGCGCGCGACAGGAAGGGGTTGTGCAGGCTAGTCATGATAATACTTAATGATGGCAGCCGTAGACAAACATGTTCTTTTTCTTACTGTGGCCGTGCAGGTCACAGAAGACTGCTACTTTATTTTTCCTAGAAATCTCTTTGATCATTTACTTGAAGCTGTATATTTAGTTGTGGAGGAAGCGGCTAGGAGTCTACCAATTCCTGTTCAAGTCCTTGCCTGACAAGTTACATCGATAGTTCCCGTGGATCACTCCGTCAGGATTTAGCATCGGCACAATCTTGAAGATGTACCTGTGTCGGAGTGATATCGCTATGGGGTCCTATGATACGAGGAAGTCAATGATGCCCTTCATAACGAACGAGGAGACAGTCTCGCCAGGGTGAACTCTGGCGCTGAAGATAATGACGTCCTTGAGGAGAGACTTGCCGGGGGAGGAGATGGTGAGCAAGTCGCATCGATTTCCAGCGAGCGTGTGACAAAGCACTTCTCTTCTAAAATATTTTTTATGAGTATGCTAGACCTCAAGAGCGTCGAGATGAAGATTGAGGTCGGAATAAGTATACGGCTCTGAATAGGCGAAGTAGACTTAGTCGTCTGTCCCTTCGAAACTATACTCCCACTACAGGGTGTTCCACCGCCTTGGGCTGTTTTAATGCTTCAGGAAGTTATTCTTGTAATAATACACTGGACTTGCAACTCTGTGCCAGCAGACTCCCCTCTTCTCCTTGGCCGTCCGGGAGTAGGCCAGGACGCGCATCCCCTTAAGGTAGAGGCTGCTGCTTTTATAAAGGTTGACGATTTCGAAGGTAGCAGTTGGTAGTCGGTAGTTTTTATTGGTGACTTTGAAGAAAAACCACTGGGTGTAGCTGCTTGAATTAACGTCGAACTGCAAGACTAATTAATAGTGGGAGTGGCTCTTCCTGTAGGCTTTTGAGAGGTTCCCTGACTCAAATCTTGATTAGAAGTTGAGATCACTTGACCAGTCATCCAAACTAGGCAATTTTGGAGAGATAACTTGACTCTGGCTTTGGCTCTGGGTTTGTGCCAGCCTTTCTAAGTCCAGCCTAACGATGTTGAATTTTTGCAAATCTTAGACTTCAACGTCCTTGTATTTGTCGAAGATAGGCTCTCTTTGACTGAAATGTGCTTCTAGTGTGAGCGGCTATTCCTTCATCTCCCTGGTGATGCCAGCCTCGCCAGTCTCATCTCTCTCGGCCTAATTGCCGTTGAAGCAGGGCAGGTGCTGTAGCTGAATAGGAAAAGCCATCCGAGGAGGAGAGGAGCCAAGTAGCACGTCCTTGAGCAGCTAATTGGGCTGCGGCAAAAACCTTAGCACTTTTGAAGGTATGTGTAAGTCTTAATCCTCCATGAATAAGAAATTAATAAAACAGTCTCACAGAGTAACTCAGTCAATAGCCTGTCAGCTGTACCAGGCGTCGAGCTCCTTCCAGGATCTCGTACTCAAGAGGGTCTGCCATCTCTCTTGCCCCGTAATCACGTGTCGAAAATTCGGATGGACGTTAGGCACGCATGGCAAACTGCATCTTTTAATTCAGCAGACTTACGATCTTCTCGTTGGCAAGTTTGAACTTCTGCTTCAGCTTATAGTATTTCTCTTTGTAGTAGGCCTATTCAGCCTCAGGGTGGAGACTAGGCTTGTCCCTTCGCTATTTGGTGGGCCGTTCTTCCTCTATTTGGACCTCGGGCTCTTTCATCTCTGCTTTGACGGCCCTGTACATCTTTTTGAGGATGGATTTGTTTTATTGCAGTGGCTAGTCCTTGAGTTAGGAGTTTTACAATCTCACTGTCGCCCGCTATTTACTGCCTTCATCTCTGCGCTAGGGGAGTTAAGACTCGGGCCTCCTGACGGCTGTGACAACCTCTTTTTCAAGGAGGAGGAGGTTGGTGTCTCGGTCGATGGCACTGCGGGCCTCTGATATGCGTAGCCTTTCCTTCTATTATTCGAGGACCTTGGATCTTCTGTTTTCCTACTTGAATTTTTACTTGTACTATAGCTAGTTGAGACGCGCCTCTCTCAGCAGGAGTCCATACTTCTCCACTTCACTCTACAGCTCTCGGCACTTCTGTTTCTAGTGCCCCCACCGCTACTCCGCATTCCTCAATTACTCTCTCAACGACTCTGCCTAAACTTTTGCACGGTGGGCGTTCCTTTCATCGTTGATCTGCATATTCTGCAATGCTTTTAGTTTTTCGGATAACTCTTGGATTGTCCGAACATGCTGCTAGTCGCTGCTTTTAAGGCTGCTTTGGAGAGAAGCGATGGTTTGCTGAAGCTGCTCCTGCGAGTGACTAGACAGCTAAAGCTAATTTTTGAGAGACTGAATCTTATGCTTAAGAGTAGCGAGTTCATTTTCCTTGAACTCGAGCCTGCGCCTGCACTCCTCGGAGGCAGCCACAGTTTCTTTAATTTAGCCTTTGAGCGCGTCGTTCATCTTTTTCAAAGACTCTATCAGCTTCATGTCTTCCATGCAGTTCTGCATCTACTATCTGAGGTCCAACACCTTCTCCTCGCTCTAAGTGAGTTTCTAGCGCAGTTCCTCGTTCTGTCTGCGCAGGTTCTTGAGCTGCTGCTTGTCTTTGCGGTCTTCCTTTTCCTAACGGGCGTTGTCCAGCTCTTTGGCGAACCGATTGATCTCGGAGAGATTTCTCTCCTTGAGCATTTTAATTTATTACTCGTACTACTGTCTGGTAGTTTATAACTTTTTATTGGCAGACTACAATTTCCTCGATAGCTCAAAGAGTTCGTCCCTGAGCCGCTAGCTCTCCTGAGTCTTGCGCTCCATCTCGGACCGGTGCGGGATCTCTAGCTAGTTGAGGATCTTAATGCGCAGCATATCGTGGTCGAAGGATGGAATTAGCCTGTTCTGCAGCTGGTTGAGCTCGTTCTATTTTTGGTCGATTGATGACTTTAGGTTGTTAATCAACCCCTCGAAAGTTGACTACAGAGACTGTTTCTATTCGAGTAGGTTCTGATACTTCCTCTGCTGCAGCTCGAGCTACTTTCGCGTTGATGCGAGCTGCTCGGACTGGATTTTTGAGATCTCTTGGCTGGCCTAAAGTTCGGCTGGTGAAAAGAGTACAGCGGGCTTTATTGAGCGCGAGTTTGTGGGAGTTGAGGGTCTTCTTAAGCTGGGAATTTTCTTCCAGGTATTTTTCGTAACGGTCCATCATGGAATTTGATTATTAAATGATCACTTGGATATCGTTTTCACTTACGTCGGCTTTTTTATCGGGCTGTTTATTTCCTGCAATTTGCGTTCGGCCTACTCTTCCTTTAGCTGCTGCGGGCTCTTTCCAGAAATCGCAGAACTCTTCTATGCTTTCTTGACGAACTTGAATTATTGTTAAAACTAGATCTTGGGTTAGTCAGCCACTTTGGAAGCTCGAGTGAGTCCGTTGGATTGAGCTGAAGTCCCCTTCGCAGCTCCGAATAATCCCTTCTATTATAGCTTTTTTTACATTTAAGCCTATTTCTAAGCTGCCAGGCTCCTAGAGAGCCCAGTCGTCACAGCTGTCGTCTTCTTCAGCTGGATTCCTTCCTTGAACTCTATGTTTTTGACTTCAGACGAGGCTGAGACCGTTGGCGTTGGAACAGGTCTACCTTCCAGTCTCCGCTCCATTTCAAGCTATTTTTCCTGCTGCTTGGTTAGCTATATATTTTTTTTGGGATAAACAGTAACAGGGGTATCCTTCTACCTCTCTCGCTCCCGCTATTTTTCTTTTAGCTCTTTCTTGGCCTGCTCAGGGTCGAAGTCTTGGCTTAGAGGGATAAAGTGCTCTTTTTCTTTCTCGAGGTCGAATTTTTTTACGATTTTTCTTTCGCTCGATGTTTACCAGGTAGTCCGCACAACCTTCACTTAGTCTCGCTTGAACTTGTCCAAACTGAGAAGTACTCCGTCGTCGTTCAGAACGTTGTCCTCCGAGTTCAGCTTAATTTTGGCCTCCTTGTGCGGGGCTTTTTAATCGTCCTTGGTGTCGACGAGCTGGATGGCAGTGTCCTATTCCTCCTCGACAGGCTTGGTTTCGGTCTTGTTCTTCTGATCGGACTTGGAATCCTTCTTGTTTTACTTCTTGGCCTCCTTGTTGAGTCGCTTGAGGAGTGCGGACATTGTTGAATCAATTAATATTCTAATAAGGCTTATAAATAATAAAGGCCAGTCAGTCAGCACCGCTCCAGCAAGTAGAAATACCCCTTTTCGAGCAGCGGCTTGGTCGCCCCCACCTTGTTGTCGTTGAACAGCAGCCACTTGTCCTCCCGCTCTCTGTAGCACACGTAGTGGCCAGAGTGCACCCCTCTCCCCAGGTGCACTACAGTTCCGACAACTTTGTAGCGAGTCGATATAATCTAGATGGGCTTGCTCTACTTTTTAGCTTAAAGGAGATGTAGGTAGGGAGAAACATCTCCTCCCGATTAGAAGAGGAAGTTGGCAGCATTTTCAACAGTCTTGAATTGAAGCAAGGCGACTTTGGCCTGCATTTCTGAAAAGCCGAACTCTATCAGATTCTTTATCATTTATTGGTTTGGCCCCTACTACGACTTTTCTTCGAGTGGGGCGTCCAGGTGCGCCCCCTCGTTCTAGAACGACCACATGACTGCCGCCTCGACATTTCCCTTAGTCTGTCTGAGAGCCCTGATCGCTTTGTTTTTGGAGATGCCCATCTCAGTGAGCATGAGCAGGTCGTTCTAGGTGAAGGACTACTAGGGCTGGTCCTTGAGGAGTTGCTAGCCGGGAGCGAGTGCAGTGAAAAAGTGTTAGCCCAGCTAGATTTGAAGGTCGTTGAATTGAATCAGTGCGTTGAGCTTCTTCTCTTTGAGGTTGTGGATTATGAAGCGATTGGCCTTTAGAATCAGGTACTTCGGACTGTTCTATAGGTAGGTCCGGGCGTTGAACATCTGGCTGCCGCAGCTGCACTTCAGGTCAACGGGGTAGCCCTACCTCAGCTACTACAGGCATTTCGAGAAATCTACTGGATACTAGGGGTCTTAGCATGCATCCTTGCTCCCCTATTACATTACTAGCGGAGGAGGCACTGGAAAAACTAATTAATTTGTTTTCTGTTTGTTTAGCTTTACGCCTTTGCACTTCACGCACGTAAGCTTGCTCACTTGAGTGAACTCGAATTCTTAACAACTTTGAGGCAAGGCCTCACGTTTTTCAAGGGCAGTTATTTGATCGAAGAGCCATTGCATGTACTCGAGAGCATCTTGCTGTCTGAAAGTCGAAAATTATGCGTGTTTGTTGGCAACGAGCCTCTTGAAATCATAAGGTGCGATGCCCTCCTGGTATTCTTCCTCTATTTCAATGTCTTCCTTTCCAGACTTAATTACCCTGACTTTTTTATCTCCACACTACCCTTAGGCTAGTGCTCTGAACAGCTTGTGCATCTGGCAGTACAGGCAGTCAGTGGGTTCTGCCTTGCAGGTGAGAATGTGCTCCTTCCCTTTGACCAGGTAGTTGTGCTGCATCCTGGGAATAGTAAATAGCAACTGGACCACAGAGTTGAGGTAGCAAGAGTTGCCGATGTTATCAATCCCGACGAAGCCAGGGCCGTAAAGGAGAGTAAGCTACTTCCCTTCCTAGATCAGCTTGGAATAAAACTTGGCGTTGAGGTTAAGCTCCAGATTGAGCTCATCCATGGTCTTCTCTGTCTTGCACATTGAGTCTACTCGCACTCCGAAGATTATTAGGTGGTTACCCAGCTGCTCGTCCACCACGTCCTACTGGCAGCTATAGCAGTAGCAGCTCGCCTTCCCGTGTTAGCTTATCGTCCCCAGTTTCACCACGAGGGGGTGGTTGCTGGATTAGTTGTGAGCAATAGCATGGCTGTTGCCACCTGTCCCATCATAATTTTTTCTGCCACAACCGACGTGACCACAGGTGAGACATAGCCACAGGCCGGCAGAAAGGTTGCATTGGCTGCATTTAGTAGGGATAGGTTTCGAGGTATCGAAAGTCTAAACTTGTTGAAGTGTAAGGGAATGCTAGCAAGGAAAAGTCTGCGCCTCCCAGACAGCCAGGGCCTGCTTTTGGAAAGCTGAGGGGGCTGCCTGGACAGATTGGATAAGTCCAAGTAATTTAAGGTCCTGAGGGACATCGTAGTTTTTTGAGGTGCCGTCATAAAGGAATGGCTTGAAGATGGTTTAGTATTCTTTTTCGAGGTCATTGAAGCCGTCCTCGACACCAATTGCCAGGCGTTTTACTTCCGATGTCACTCGCTCCTTTTTCTTTTACACCATCTACACATTCACAAAGAGTCTAAGCCCCTTCCTCTACCAAACATCGACTAAATGCATATCGCAGTAGGAGTTGAAGTTGAGGAGAGAGAGGTTGACGCCTCCGAGGTGCTTGACGGATCGAAAGCAGCGAGCGCACTGGTCTCGGTGGACCAGCCGGCCCTGGATGGACGGAGTGTAATGTGGAGTCAGATCCATATTAAATAATGAGATATTATGATCAGTTGATGAGCATCTTGAGTCTGTGAACTAGCCGCTTCTTGTACAGGAATTGCTGCTGGAGGTATTCCTAGGCGTGATCCAGCTCGTTCTCATCCACTCCGTACTCCACCTGCAAAACTCGCTTAAGGCTGGCCAGTTAGTCCTAATCGTACTTCTAGAGCAGCCCCTTCTTGAAGGGAGGGAGTTACTGGTCGGTCTGGGTCAGCTCGCTTTGAACGGAGGGCGCAGCGTCGTAAAGGACAAGCCGCACTGACTCATCATCTCCTTTTTTCGCCTTCTCAAGGAACTCAAGCACCTCCTATTTTATTGATTTTAGTTTTAGCTCTGCGGGCTTTTCATATATTCTTTATTGCTGCGAATTCGATTAGCCCAGCGAGGGCAGCCGCGGGAACAGGCCGTCGAAGTACCCCAGCACCTTTAATTCGTCAGGATGATCAGACTTAACGGAGGCCTTAACTCTGAAGTTCCTGAGGATGAGCTGGTGGGCCTCCTTGTGCCTCTCCTTGACGAAAGCCTCCGTCATGGTGCGGCTTAGACGGATCTCTCTCTCCATCTTCCTCCCTTAAGTTTCCTCTTTGCGCTGCTTGATTACGATTTCGTTGAAGAATTTACTTTCCACATCTTGTATGTAGTTTACTATCTTGCATACTTTGGGAGTGCTCAGCTCGCCTACCAGGATCAGGTCTCGTCCCTGCGAACGCGCCTTCTGCAGAGCCGAGCCCACATAGGACATGCCGATGAACTTATTGGTCTAGTTGAGTACCCTAACCTGATCAGGGACATCAATCTCCTAATTGAACTTGAACTTCTTGTAGCCAATGAGCTTGCACATGAGCTTGATGTCGAGGGAGGAGTACTCCTTTTCGAGGACCTTCTTGGAGGAAAAGCTTGATATTAATCTAATCATAAAGAATCATTCGATAGTAAATTCCTAGACTTCGTTCAGCTCGCTCTTGTGCTCCAGCAGCTGAAGCAGCGTCTTGCACAGCAGCTACATACCCTCCTCGAAAGGCTGCGACATTATCAAGTTCTGCTCCTTTGAAGATAGGTTTATGAAACCTCGGTACGTCACAAATTGGATTACTCCGATCGAGTTGCCTGAGGCGTTGAGGATGGGGAGCACGCCCAGGGGCAAGGTGGTGTCAATGTCGAAGAGGTTGTTGTAGTTGACATGTTAAGAGGGATTTCGAAGACAGATTTTTTGGCCTGTCGTGTATACTAAACCTGCCACTCCTTAAATTGTTTTAAAGAAAGTGTTGGAGCTGCCGTTCGTTATAAAAGTGCTCCCGTGCATCAGGATTATCTTCAGCTCAGAGAAGCAGAAGTGCGCTTTTATTTGGCGTTCAGCCTGCAGTAAAATGTCTTCGATGGACTGTAGTTGCATCAGATTGTGAGTCACTTCAAGGACTGATTTCAGATACTGCGATTTAAGACTCTCAGACTACTGGAAAATGTTGCTTATAATACTGCTCGAGAATTTGCCTACAAGCTTGATAAAGAGAGCGTCTTCGTCAGTGAAGTGTTTGGGCTTTTTGATTTTGTTGATGGCTTGGATGACTGCAAAGATGCTTCCGTTTTAATTTTAGATTGGCACACATAAGACCGAAGTTGTTTTGAAACCCGATTTGATGTCGAAATCTTTCTTGAAGCTGGGGTGGTGATAAGCATTCAGAATATTCAATGACTTCTTATTCGTAATTGAACATCCCACGAGTCCTTAGTTGATCGGCAGGAAAATTACCCCCAGCTCAGTGGAATTTATGGTCCTCAGCTGCTGCAGGTTGTAGTCCACGATGAAGATTGAGCACACTTAACAGTTCACTAAATCCTTGATGAAGTTCTTGAGTCTGCTCACGGCATTGAAAGGCTAAGTCTACAACTTGTGGATCTTTTCTATCTCGATCATGATTTTCCTCATGAAAATGATAATCTCGAGCTGTATTTCGACAAGCTTGATGATGTAATTGATAGAGTTTTTAAAGAAGGACTCCTCGCCCTTGTCCATCCTGGCCAACTTGTCCAACCTCATTTCGTTGATGAACTTGAAGTTGGGGTTTTTCTGGATTATCTTCAGTCCGTTCTACATATTACCCCGTTCAACAACTTCGGTCAGTAGAATCATCAGAGTCTCGATTTATAGTTATTTTTAGATGTGCTTGGTATCCTCATCGTTGATTTATATGGGCTTTATCGAGTTTACTCTATCCGAGGTGGGAGTGATCTACTCCCTGGAAGTCAGGATAGGAGATGTGAATTTCCTGAGGAGAGTCATGTTGAGTTTGGTCCTGCCGGAGGTGAGTGCGCTCCTTTCCTTCTCAGCAACAAATTTTTATTTCTTTTTTAGTAAAGTATTCAAATAGGAATTGAGGTGACTCTCCAAGTCAATTTGCTTTTGCAAGTTGCGCACCTGATGCTGCAGGATCTCGAGCTCCTCTAGAACTACCTCGATCGATTCTATAACATTTCTATCCACACTTGGGAACTTGCACCTTGTCACGAAGGCTCTGAGGACTATTTCGGCCTGCTTCACCTCGATGCGCTATTTCTTTCTCTGTTTCATAGATTTCATTAAAATGCTAATAAATTTATAAACTGCTCACAAATTGCTTTTAGCACTTCGTGGTCGAGAATCCGAGATGGAGTTCCACTCCGAGCTGGAGCGTCTGCCGTTCTGACTTATGTTTTTGGAGTAAGTGGAGTTGAGTCTGGACTGCTTAAGGATGCGGTGGGTCTCGATGTTTGACTTGGTGGAGTTCAGCCGCAGGTTGAGCTTGTAGTTTTACTTTTGAATGCGAAGTGTCTCCCTGTATATTGATTACTCCCTTAAACTTTTTTTGTTTTTTGGACGCAGACTCCCCCTCCGTTTTGTTAATGAAAAAATTTTTCTGCAGAGCTACTTATTTTCCATGAAAATTTTGTCTTACTGCTCGATAGTCATTAGCTTGCCCTTGAGATCCAGCTAAAGGCTGGGGGGTTTAAGGGGCGGACTATTATTAAGGTTGGTCTTGGAACTTTAGAGTGCACGGCGATGCTTGAGGTAATTGCGACTCAGATAACGTTTTTCAATGAGTTTACTGCAAGGCATCCACATCAGTAACTGTTTATAAAGTCAAATGATATCCATTTCGAACAGGAACTGAATCTAGCCTCTAACGTCAGTAGTCTTACCCATCAGCTGGATTAGAAGAACTACTTTCTCTCGGAAGTAGCGCTCGTTCAACCAAATGTTCTTCCACAAACCTAGCAATTCTATCATAGCACCTATCAAAACTGGGGCTTATTTCTGCTCGGTACTCGGAAGGAATTCCTCGGTCATGCTCTTGGCATAGTCAATTTGGAGCAGGTTATTAAGCAGAGGTTTGATTTGGCTTCTGGTGGGCTGTTTACCGAATATTTTCCACTTGATTTAGCGAGCCTGTTTATCCACGGACATAATTTCGGCCTGGGTGCCAGCATCCATAATGATGAGGTAGCGGGTGTAAATTTTGGAAAAAAGGATGCTCTGTGGACACATATTCTTGATTTTGCCGGACGGTGTGATAAAGAAGAAGCCGATAGAGTTGTTATTGAGCCGTTCTTCGATGTAAGAGAGCAGTAGCGTGATTATCTCCATCGAGTAATTACCCTCTTGGATTCGGCTGAGTTACTTTTTAAAGATTGTGATGTTGTACCGTTTGGCCACCACTTCGATCTGCAGCTAGCTCATCTCGTACTCCTCGGCTTCCTTATCTTTGCCCTTCCTGTTGCTGCTTAGTTCATAGAACGGTAGTTTTAGAAGCTCCCGCTTGAAGACGAACGAAGGGCCGAACCTATTGGAAGATTTGTAGTGTTCGAGCTGTTTGAGCCTCTCCTTGATTACAGCAATATAGACTTCCATGGAGGTGAAATTGCCATTATCGATGCACTAGGCCAAGGGCATGTACTAGGGCCTGGCCTCGATCTGCGTGATCTGAAAATTACGATCCAAGAGGAAGAAGTAGACGAGCCAAAGAAAGACGAAGTTGTAGCTGTTCTCCTCGATCTCACTCCAATCAGGGATCACGAAATTATGCTACTACAGGTAGGGAGATAGAATCTGCTCGTACCATGTAACCTTCGATTAGGGGTTGTTCCCGATGATGAAGCATGTAAGCATCCCGTTGA
Organism: Craspedacusta sowerbii; assembly: GCA_003687565.2. Classification (NCBI taxonomy): domain Eukaryota; kingdom Metazoa; phylum Cnidaria; class Hydrozoa; order Limnomedusae; family Olindiidae; genus Craspedacusta; species Craspedacusta sowerbii. Next base: position 57,788 of record QQSS02185977.1, on the reverse strand, counting down.
ACACAAGAGCAGCTGAGACTAACTCCTACTCGCATTAAAGAATTATCAGAGTCAGCGCCAGCAAGGGCTTTTTTAACTATTTGATCTCCTTTAGGTTAATATCAAAGAGCTAACTACTTCTGGTGTAGAGCAGGTATATGTCCACCTTGTCGCTGAAGATGCAGTAGCCGTGATAAAGTTACTTGACTCTTTAGAATAATTAATCAATCATTCAACTACGCCTTCCGCTTGAGGTAATAAACACGACTCAGGTGAAGCAAGGTCTTTCTAATTTCCTAGTCTAGATCGCCGCAAGGAGAATCAGTCTGAACGGCGACAGGAATCCCTTTGGAGAGAGAGATGTCTTGGTCAGGAAGTTCGAGGGGGTCGAGGCCGAAGTCAGAAGGCTCCAGGGGGAAATAATCTTCGAAGGGATCGTCGATCTGCATCGAAAAATTGGGGTAATAAGGATGGAGAGAATGAGATACGTGTTATTAATTTGAATGGACATTAGCAACGAAGCGGTCTTCGGAAACTTGAAGAGCTGGGTTTCCAGGGAAGCAACGAAAATCATCGAGGAGGAGGTCAGTAACAAGTCCTACTCTGTAACAGAAGGTCAGATCTGGGCTACCACCATCTGCGAGAAACTTCTTAAGTTTTTGGCTGCGAATAACAAAAATTTCAAGTACATCGTGAATTCGCTGGTTATGCAGAAGGCAGACTGCGGCCTTAACATCTCGGGATCGTGCTTTTGGGACAACGAGATCGACGGATCAGTAACAGTGAGACTGGACTACCCGACTTTCGTTAGCATAACGAATATCTTCGCCTGCGGACTCTGATTGCATCATAAGCACTCATATCCTCTTGCGGCCAATGCCGAACTTGAACAGAGCCATCTTCTGAATTTGCTCTACGGAGTATTCTCCGGCCAGAGATTTATTGCGGAACAGGAAAGTGCGGTTCATGGAACGCACTTCCATACGATCCTAACGCTCTCGCTAGATTGACCGTTAACTCCTTCGCTATTATTTTAGTTTCGCTTTGAAATTGCGCAGCACCACTTCGTACTGCTTTAGTTGCATTTAGAATCCTAGGTTTGGACACACTGACCTGCGCTTAGAACGAACTATTTGCAGAGCCTTGTGGAACGACAGTCCGTCTCGGTTCATCAAATACGCGATCACGATTGTTGGCGACTAATTAACAGCATACTCTAGAAACTCCAGCTCCGCAGTGGACAAGGACGGACCCTATTTTGAGTTGGCTGGCGATGAGCTGATTAGTCTTCTGGAAGAGAGAAGTAACATCCTCAGATCTGTGATCGCGGACAGGGAGTACGAAATGTTGGAGATCGGTGAGAGTATTATTGACTTAGACAACGGAGATAACTGATGAGGGCTAAAACCAGTTTGAATGTTATTTTCGCGAAGGAACTAACGGTCCTGCATAGCATTAAGATCGCCCAGCCAAAGTCCCTTTTAAATTTCGTTAGCCTTTTCGTACATATTTGATGTAATCCAATCCCATTAAGCTCTGTCTCTAGCAGCTGGAGACACTCAAGACTCAGCCCTCCTCCGACGACCTCTACTAGCAGTACTACCTGCTGCTGACCCAAGTGAGAGACGTCCTCAAGGACGACTTGCATCCCACCATGGGCAAGTTCTATTACTACTACGGGATCTATTTATATGATCAAATCATGTTTAAGGAGGATCTCTTCGGACAGCAGATTCCTAAAAAGATGAAGAAAAAAAAAAAACTTAGTTTGCAGACCAATTTCACTCACCAGGACTAGTACTGCACTATCGCTGATTAGACCAAGCAGGCTGAAATCCCAGGCTAGTCCGTCATCGTTCCTGCGGAAGAATAGGGAGTCTAGGACGACGAGCAGCTGGCATTCGAAAACTTATAATGCGCGCGCACAGTATTTAAGAAGATAATCTAAGCGGATCCACAAGACAAGATTGCAAGAAATTTTCTATTTAGTTGCTACACCAAAATTGGGGATCTCCTTGCCAATCAAAACAAGTTCCTGGAGGCCATCGAAGAGTACAACCAGGCCATTCTCTCAGCCAACCTCACAAGCGAATAAATGCTCTGGGATAGGGCGGTGGCGGAGGCGCATTTCATGATAGGAAAAGTCAACTTATTCATGGCCTAGCCTGGGAGATAAACAGAGGCTTTAAACCACTTCATTCCAGCTGCCAATATAATATTGCGACACCTATCAAAGTCGTCGGGGAAGACTTACCAAGAGATAACAGTGTAGTTCGGCTAGCTTAAGGACAGGAGCTTGTTCCTTTAGCAACCTGACGACACTTAGGAAGTCAAGTCCCTCAAGTCAATCATTTTTGACCTGCTCAACGAAATTTAGGACGCTATTGATTAGCGCAATCATACCATCGAGCTGTAGGCCCTCAAGAAAAAATAGAAATAATAGGCTAAGGCATTGTAGTAGCAGGCTTAGCAACTCTCAAAACCGATGACGCTTTAGAGCAAGCCGACCAGCCTGGGCAGTTTCGGGAATGCTCGAAAGAAAGAACCTGCAGGGGAGAAAGGGCCGACGGAGATTATGGGTAAAATGGACGAAGACGGCCATGTGGTTAAGTAATGCAGATTCTGATTTGCAAGTTCCCTCTAATTTAATGTCATAGTTTTTGAAAACATATTTTCCAGAAATGCCCCGGGTCTAGACCGGATCAGTCAATTAGGCTGCTCAGCTTAAGGAGCTCGTCAGGTTCCTGGGGGTCAAACTCGAATCTCTTATCAAACGTATCAGCCGAGCTTAGGATTTCGAGAATGAAGTTTGCGACAATCTTCTGAAAAAAATGAGGAAAATGTGTGGCCTCCTTTGCAAGGACAAGGAATCACCAAACTTCTAAGAAGCAATCGTCAAACTCAAGAAACTGCTGTAGGCGTAAAAAGATTTGAGGTGCCAAAATCTGACTTTGCAGGGAGAACTGGGACTGCTCAAAAAAATAGTATAGCATAAGGCTGACTCTAAATCGTCCTGCGTGTTGGATAACTTTTCAGCTGCCTTTGCGGAGGCTAACCAGCTGATGAGCATCCTCAAAAGAAATGTCAAGTCCCTTAAAAATCAAGAGCCCTTGGTTAATTCGATCAAAGAGCTCCATAAAAAACTTACCAGTGCTCTTGAGGTTTCGCTCTCAAGGCAAGCTGGTTAAAATTAGAGTTCAATCGTATTGAAGTAAAAGATAATAAACGCCAAAGAGATCAGACAACCCGCGAGGATGGATAAAAGCTACAAAATGTAGTGCTAGTAGCAATCCTATTTGCTAGAGTAGCTGTTGGCTATCCATGCTTAGTAACTCAACTGGCGGGATCAAAGAATTTTGATGTTAGAGGCCCACATCAAAGAGCTTTACAAGGCTCTCCTCGAATTCAGATAGCCTGATCGCGATTATTGAGTCACTATCATTATTACATGCATACTCCTTTACCGATAAAATTTCGATGCTCCTCCAGCTTGGGCTGCTTCCCTAATATTAACCCTCCGCAGCAAAAAGTCAGGATTTTCGCACCCCTGTTTATGAATGGAGGGATCGGTCGTCCTATGCAAGCCATTGACAAAGCTTCACTGAAATGGTTGCAATTTCGATTGATGATATGGTAGTCCGTCCCTATAAATTATTCCTCAAGACGCTTCAATGCCGTTGTGAATGTTGAGAATGAGCATTTTCCTAGTAAGAAACTTTATCGGTAGCCAGGGCAGTTAACTTTGGGCTCCATTCTGCATACTCCGGATGTTTCAGTCTCTGTTTTTCCGAAGGCATATTAAATGCCGTTGAACTAGACCCCGGTATGGTAAGCGCCAAAGCCAAACAGACGAACGTAGGAGTTAGCGGGGTGCAAGTCATATACATGCAAGATAAGGTTGGCCATAAATAATAAAAAAAGCTTTGAATATCATTGAGAAAAGAAAAGGAATAGATTGGTGACTCGTCCTTAATTGACCGAGTCACTAATCAGCCTTGGAACCAGTCCTCACATTCATGTCTTGATTGGGGGTAAGTTGGTTTCCTGTTTATTATGTAGATTTTAGTGATAACATCCTCAAGGATTTGCTATATTTGGGCGAGTGATCAGAGACGGATGCGAATCGAGTATGCTATCGAGCGGTTCAGCGAAATGACCAAGATCAGCCACATGTCTCTCGAAAACAAGAATTCTTTCGATTGGAAACCCGAAGAGAAATATAGGGTAAGGATCGCCAATTAGGAGGCCTACTTCGATAACCTGTCAGACGCCAATAGTTTCATGCTCAAAGTCAAACTCAAGAAATATGCCCTCGCAGCTTCCAAAGTTATCGCTAATGCTCAAAAGGCTCACCTTATCAAAATCGCGCAAGCCTGCATCAAGCATATTAACTATCAAAGAAAACAAAGAGTTAAACTTCTCATGCTGAGCACAGTCCTCTCTTAATTGCTCATCAAGCAAAAGTCAGTACTGAATCAGGCAATCCTTGCCGCTTCTCCCAAGAGTTAAAAAGGTCTGGCTTTTAATATTGACTTTGGCCAACTGGAACTTAGAAGAACAGTGACCTAGTCGAGAGTGGTAAAGCTGTAAATCCACGCATGGAAATCTTCAAGCAGCCTGCTGATCCATTCGACAGACTTTCATGCCAAAAATTATTTGCATTCCAAAATCATTTACGAGAGTTCTCAGCAAGCAATCTAACTTACTCTCAAATAAAGTTATCAGGTTGTTCAGTTTCTAATAAAACTCAAAGACCAGCCCTTGGCCCAGGCCAAAATCGATAGGCTAATGTGTCGCCACCTTACCCTCAGAAGGAATCTCCTACTCACTCTCAACAGGGATGCACAAGATTTGGGGTATCTCCAAATACACCTTTTTTCACCGACTAATAGTTCATCATTGTTGGCTCATTAGTAAACTCAGGAGTTAGACCCCCTATTTTCAAGCGCTTGGCAGGCCCCTCCTCTTGTGTTCGATTATCGGCTCGGATGCAGCCTGTTTTTAGGAGAGTAGCTTTGGTCCGACGGCATTCCCGAGATCGAGCATTACCGCATAAGAATGCTGAGAAGCAAACAAATCGAATATGGAAAGTTGCTTCTTATAGAAGAAAGGATGGAGAAAGGTAGTTCGAATATAAAAGGATTCACTCGCAGGTAGCGGATCGGCAAGTATTTCGAGGTGCTGGGGGTAGGCTAACTCAAAAGAGATATCATTACAACTGACTAGTAGTCTTTTTTCAAGGTGCTCACTCTCAGATACCAATAAAGCAAACACTCATCCAGGTTCGCAGTTCTTCACAATCTGGCTGGACTCAAGTCTGCCAACCCGAACCACATCCAACTGGCCAGAAAGGCTCTCTCCTGCTTAATCGGCTTCCATAATTTCACACCGATTTTTCCGATCTACCCTCATGGTTCATTGAGCAATTTGGTGATGGCTCTTTGCAAAATAGTGGTCCTCTCAGAAATCGTGAAGTAGACAACCTATCAAACTGTTTTCTGGCTGACTCTGGGCTTCATGAAAATATTCGGACAATTTCATTAGGGTGGTCTTTAATGGATTCACATGCAACTGGTCTGGGCTGAACGCTTGGTTGACAGGCTTGGCTTGTCTTCGTAAAAAGTATGTGGAGCTAGAGTGGACTGGACGGTGTAATGCTTTGATTTGATTCAGAACTGCCTCACTCATCTACACATGAACTGCGTACTAATGTTGTACGATAGTTTGATAGCTGTTTATCATACTAAACCAACAATACTTGTAAGTATTTGCATGGCTGTACTTCTTCTGACCAAGCAGGTCAGCAAGGGCTACGGCAAGTATTAGTTCAAGTAAAATCTGCAGGCCTTGCTCAAATTCGTGCCTACCTTCAAACTACTATAAGAGGTAACCAGAATTTCAGAGATGGAGATCGACCTCGCCGAGATCAAGGGAGTGAGGACTCAAGTACCCTCTGTATGTCAGGAGACAGCGTCCAAAATGAATAACTAGCAGATCAGTAGCCTGTTCTGGACCGACTTCCTCAGAAAGCAAAAGTCAGCCAAAAAGATTTCAATATTCGTCTAGCAGATCTAACGGAAGTAGTTTTAGTATTTGCTGGTTCACGGCGATACTGAAATTCCACTGCTGGAAGGGAAGTAATTCCAAATCAAGCCTAAATTTCACCCTCTCTTTGTTAGGGTCATCAAGGCCGGTCTGCTCCTTGGTGAGGCCACTCTTAGCGTTCAGGCTGAATTGGCGAGTGACACTCTCCTTTCCAACTAACTAAACCTGCACGTAGATTGCGGAGGGATGGTGGAGGCGGTCAGTGTCCATCTCTGGATGAAGTGGTAATAGGGAGTGTAGCGGCAACAGCGTAACAAAAAAGAATAGCTGGACCTTTACGGCTTCCAATGCTAATAATAAATGGACTTGAAGAACCTACTGAAGTACAGTTCTCCACTCTAGAGCAGTAAAGGAACTGAAGTCTACCATCAACTCTGGGAGCAGGTGTGCAAAGCACTGAGACCGAGGGTCAAGGAGTTCCCTCTAGACTACTTCGTGCTCACAGTTCTCTACCTGCCCATCGACCTGCAAAAAAGACTCATCCTCCTCTATAATCACTTAAAGGCCTTTCTCTATGTCGACAGTAAATTACTATTCCTGCTTCAGAAAATACTCAGAAAGCATTTCGGACTGCCCTTTCACCTGCCCACCAAATAGCTCGCCCTTAAGTTCAAAGTCACGACTGGGAAGGGTGAGTCCATCGACATTACTTCGCTGATGCATTCCCTGATAGAGAAACACAAGGAAAAGTTCATGTCAGGCGACTTGGTTTTGGGCAACATAGGCGAAATGACTTTGCTCCGAGGCTATCTTCCGAAGGACGTCTTTTAAAAAGTGAGACAGACTAAGCATTTCTAGTTCTAAGTTGAAAAGCACGGCAGCCATAGCTTCTATTTTAAGAAGGTGTACAAAGTGGAGAGCTAAACATTTAAGATTATTGAGCCTGCAATTTGCCTTCCTCAGATAAAAGTCATGGAGGAGTAGCTCTACTCGCTTGACTAGTTCATGCAGGCGTTAGAAAGTAGTCCTTTCTTCCTCCAAATTTTTGATTTCCAAGCGTAGATCCAGACAGAGCCTATCAAAATAATAGATTTTGGCACAAAAATCATATATGTTACATAGCTTGACGTTGACTTGCACATGGAGGGCAATGTCGTAGTGGCTGCCCAGTATCACTCCTTCTAGCAGTTGCTTCGATTTATGCATCTTGGCCCCGCCCATATCAATATCCCCATCTAGCTAGGCTAGTCTGTTAGACTGCACTGTCTGCCTGGCTTGGTGGCGTTTGGATGGTTGGGAAGAAGGGACAAAAAAAAGAGCGAATGTCTGGTGTTCAGACTAGGGAAAGAAGGGAGAGAGGCGGTGAAAGGGCGCGTGGTTTGTAAGGATTAGGACAACATAAAAGTCGAGATCGGGATTTCTATTGCGAAAGTTTCAGGGTTCACAGTAATAAATTGATACTGATGTTCAATAAAAGTCTTTGTCCTTGGTACCGAGTACCCAGTGCCACAGGTTGTTTACATCTCTTTTCCGCGTTTTGCAGCTCGCTTTCTTATTGCGAGAGTAGAAGTATTTGTAGTAAGTAGAGAGGCTTATCCCGAATTTGTTAATTATGTCAGCCTTGTCGAGGTTGAGTCGTTTGATTTTTCTGATTTGGCTGGGATTGAGCTTAGTATAGGATCTGAAACTGCTAGCCTTCCTGGAGGTAGTCTTGGGGACAGGCGGAGGGGGTAGCCGAGGCGGCTTGGCCGGCTGTGTGGGGGCTGGGGACTGTTTCGGGAATATCAGTCTGTAAACATACGCTAGCTTGGAACGTATACTTTATATCAATTATTTCATATAAACAATAACTACACCTTCATGCCTGTTGACGACCTCTACCTACTTAGCCAAGACCCCTCTCTCCTCCGCGCACATCTCCATCGCCGTCTCCTCCTCCGAACCCACCTCGTCCGTACCCTCCCAGCCCTGGAGGCGAGAGCGCGCTAGGCTCCGGTGGACAGACTTCAGCGAGAGGCCAGGGAACTCTATTTCCGCAAAGGAGAGAAATTAACATTTCTGGATAAAGTATAATAAATTAGCAAAGAAAAGCCTATCCTCTCATCGACAAACTTCAGCAGCAGCCTTTACTAGGAGTGCATGACTGACAAGCACCTTTTCTGGAACAAAGTGCGATCCCTCAGTTATACCTCCAAAGATGCTTCTTAGTCCGCTAGAATTGTCGAATAGGTCTACCTGTAGCATGCAGGGCCTCTCTGGCTAAGCGGCGCTGTAATCAGCTCCCTTGCCCTATTTGTTCCTATTTTTAGAAACTCGAAAAAAGCGCTAATATTTTCGGTAGCCACTATCTTAGGCAGTTTTTATTTGAACGCCAAATATAAGCTCAGCTCGGACATCTTCAGCAATATCCCAAAGTTGCCAGACGCCTCTCTCCAGGAAGAGAAGGAGGAGATCATGCACCGCTGCCTGTTGGCAGACCTAGGTTCGCTCAAGATTTACCTGAACCGGGGGGAACACAAGAAGAGCTGGCTGCGGGGCCTAATAGAAGATGAGGCGACAATCCCGACAGTGGAGAAGTAAATGTAGGAGGATATTTTGTAAAAAATGAAAAGCTGATCATTCGTAATCATTTATCTCCACTTCTAAATTATTGTCTTCTTCCTCACTAGGGCGGCAGGATTTGAGCAGGGCCAATGTCACAGGCCCTAGCATGAACCAGCACAGCCCCAGTGCGCCCTTGTCGTGCTCGAACTTATGGGCAACAGTCGGCAGGGCAAAGGGCTCGATGATCTTGGCGAAGTGTGCAGTCTGCTCGACAACATACCAGAGTAGAATCTTTCTGAGGACCTCCTTCTCGAATGTCTGAGTGAAGGAGTTGGGATTGTAGTTTTATATGGTGGAGGCGAGGCTAGACCTACTGACACCCTTGAAAAACATCTTGATGTACCTACTGCGCAGGTTTATAATGTGGTAGATAAGCTTATTGTTACCCTCCTTTTCATTGATGTTCCCTGTCAGCAGGTCGAACTCGTTCTCCACATCGAACATGAACTTCAACTTCTTGATGCTTTCCCTGAAATCTTGGACTGCGAGGACGGCCTCGTTGACTTGCTCAGCGTCTTCTCTTAGCGCATAAAATTCTGGTTTTTTTGTCTACAAGAAATCCAAGCAGGGTGTGCTCTAGTGGCTAAGTTCCAGAGTCTTTGATCTGTTTTTCACTTACCGGTAGAGCTCGCCGATGACTGACCTTGATTCGTACGTCGAGCAGTTTTACTACTTTTCCATGAAGTCAGGGTATGAGGTTATCCCTTTTATCATTTCGGTGTTGGGCTTGCGGCCTGTCTTAGGAAAGTCCACAGCGTCAGAATGAGCCTATGCTAACTTCAATGAATACTAGTCTCTGGCCAGCCGCTTGCTACTGTCGCTGTTGACTAGATGTCCGTTCGCTATTTTTCCAAGAACATCATAGTTGATGTACTAGACCAAAAAGTTAAGTGTCATAGCCTCCATGTTCTCGGGGTCATCGCATTCCTTAACCGGGATATGATCCTGCGCGTCGTAGTTCATTGCTGGGAAGGTCTCGGGAGGAATCAATTTTTCATTCCAGCAGATGAAAAACATGTCACCGTCCAGGTCGGAACCAGAAATCTGAGCTGTAAGAGGCACTTCTCCCTTCGAAGGGAAAATGATAACATTCACCAACTTATGGAAAACGTGGTAGTTTTTCTTTTTTCTTTTCCACAATCTGAATTTCTAAGAAGAGAGCGTTTCCATTCTCTTGAGTATTTATTATTTGCCGACCGCCCGAACGACCCTAATGTCACCCGGATGAAGACAGGGGTTCCTTGTGATTACGACTTTCTCCTAGTCGAGGATGACTAGCTTTTTTTTGAATTCTTACTGTGAGATGTCCTAGGAAAAGGAGACGTAGACCTAATTTTAATTGAGGATCTGGAACTAGTCGAGAATGCCAATCAGCCTCACCGACTTCTAAGGCACAAAATTGTTCTTTTTCCTGAGAACCTACAGTCCCTTTTTCTTCATTGAGAGCAGGATTCCTTCCAGCAAGGGCTATTTTATGACCTGGATGCCTTGGTTTATCATGGCCCTTATCAAGTTTTCGAGAGGGTTCACTCGATAAATGTCCTCCCCGATCTCGATGTTAACCTGCTAAAAGATGCTGCAGTTCTTGAAGCTGGCGTTAACAAGCCTATCAATGAAAAGATTCTGAGATTCCATGAAGTTCTAATTGGGAACTCCTAAGGTGGAGAGGAGGAGTATGATCTGCCTGTTGATGTAGCCGGGATGGAACCTGCTGTGGTCGAGGATGTCGATCTTATCCTTGGTGGCCTCGTGGTCGCAAGGGAATTTGATCATGCTATTGCGCAGGACGATGGCGGATCCCTCCAAAGTTTAGTCAAGGGTGAGGATGCCCTTGGCCCCACAGTACCTGACCTGCACAGCGCAGATCTAATGTGTCTTGAGATTGATTTTAATATACTGCAGGATTTGGTTTGATATCATCCCGATTCCGTCCGAGTATAGTTTCTTGTTCGGGCTTATCAGGTCCTCGGCGTAGTAGACCTTGTTGTTCTTCAGCTAGAACTTTAGTGACGAGGAGAAAGACTGTCCGACTCGTGCAGCTCGCTTGGCTGGGTTGTTGATTGCGGGGTACTTCTTTCTGAAAATCTACTCAGTCCCGTTGGGGTTCAACTTATTCCAGCTTATTTATCCGCCGTCGAAATTTCCTAGGAAGGAGTAGATCTGCTTTCTGCTGATGACGTCTTCACAGACGTACCAGAAGGAATACTTCCTAAGCTGGGAGGGAGACCACCCCAGGAATTTGAACTATTTTTTGAAAATTTAGATTTTGGCAATCAACTTCTTGAAGAAGCACTCAGTGAGTAGAGTCTTCTTCCCCTCGATCACTTTCTTGCCTTAGTCGTCCTCTATGTTCATCCTGATGAAGCGGTCGCTTAGCGTTATGTAATTTCGGAGAAACCTGTTGCTGGCCTCGGGCTGTCTGTAGCTGATAAAGATGCCGCTCGGTGTGATTTTGACTCTCCGAACTTTAACTAGCCCGTCAGGGTAGACCGCAGTGACGTCGTTCTTTTCCTTAAGGGTGGAGAGCTACTAAAGCTGTTTCTTGAAGTTCTCGAGGGTGAGGGACTAAGGCCTGAAAATGGCGTTTTCCAGGGCGTTCCGGACCCACTTCAGGTTTTAGAAGTTTTTTCGAATAGTCTATTGGAAATCGCGGATCAAGGAGGGGTGGAGCCGGTTCAGTCCGATCAGGACCATGATTAGCTCGTAAATCTAGACGAGGAGGGACTCGAACTTGGGGTCGGAAGGGCCCATCTGGTCGATCAAGTCGCTATCTCTGATGGATTGAGTCTACTGAAACACCACTGAACTCATCTCATGAGGGAAATGCATGATATAGCTCTATTTCTGAAGTCTATAGTCGAGGTAGAACTTCAGGTCCTTGCTGAGAGCCTACTTTATTGTTATTCTGAGGACGGAGTTCCTGACCAAGAACGTCCTGATGATGTTGTTTTTAGAAAACTCATTGCCCAGCACCAGCGGGAAGTTCGGGAGTCTTTCCCAAGTTTTGATGGTATCGGGGTGCCTGTGCTCCCAGGCCTCCTTATCGGTTTTCTAATGGTAGCCGAAGAAAAGAGGAGGGGAATTAAGTTTGAACAGATAGGTGGTGTTCTAATCAATAATGTAGAAGTCGATGTATTTGAGCTTGATGACGACCTTGATGTAGAGGCCGTTCATGAACTACGTGAAGATCTCAATGTTGCCTTACTCGAAGTTCAAGAATGACTTGAACTTGAACATCGTACGGTTTTTGTACTACTTGGCCAGTATTTGGTTAAGGCTTGTCGTGCAGAAGTAGGGGACGAAGGTCGACATCTCCATGGAACCGATTTTCTTCTTGCAGAACTGTCCCAGACTCCATGCTTCAACAACCTTTTTATCGAATTTGAGGGGAAAGTGCTCCTTCTTTTTGAGCTCTGTCAAGTTGACCTTGAGAGCGAAGCTATTGCTTAATTAAATCGGCATAGGGACTTACAACGGTACTTTTGCATCTTATTTAGTATATTTATCTCCGTTCTTGAGTCTTATGCTGAACTAACGATCATTATTAGAGCAATCCAAAATAAGATCGCGCGTAATTAGCGGAGGCTGTTGGAAACATACATGGATCTGGAAACTTTCTATTTGATGCTGTTTGCCTTTGAATACCCACGGGAAATTCATTTTACCTACCTCGAAATCCGGGTCAATTGCTGAGTAATTCATTTTGGTGAGCTACTTTACTTGATTCCAAAGCTCCTAAACAACGATCGATGACTACTCTTACTTGGCTTAGCTTTCTTTTTAGACAGAGTTGAAAAGGGTGAGGGCCCCGATCCTTAGTAGTTCAGGAAGAATGAATTTCTTTGCGAAGGGATTGTCGAATATTTAATTGAACCCCTTTTCGATTTCGAGTTGCTGGACTTTATCCTTCTTGTTGCTATGGATCAAGATCTTGTAGACGATGAGAGGCTGTCCATTTTTGAGGAAGAGTTCTTAAATGGCTTCTGCTAGAGTGCGTAGATTGACGTTGTTGAAGTTCTCGAGATGGCCCAGGTTGACATGGAACTTGTAGTGGTTTCCTCCCTCCTTCTCCATAATATTTCTACTATATAATAAGACTTTTATAGAGGGGCTTAATAGCACACAAAATCAAAATAATGATTAATCGCATTCTAAGCCCTTTTTCCAAGGTTTTTCTTTGTCCTAAGCAGGCCCTTGCTGGACTCCAGGATTCTCACAAGATCCTCGTCGGCGGTTTTGGTCTATGCGGAATCCCTTAGCATCTTATCAAAGCAGTTCAACAGCTGCAAGTAAAAAACTTAACGGTGGTGTCGAACAATTGCGGGATCGACAATTACGGACTGGGCATCTTGCTAGGCAGCAAGCAAATAAAGCGTATGATTTCATCATATGTCGGCTAAAACAAATAGTTTTAGAAGCAGTATCTGACTGGCTAGCTCTAAGTATAGCTCATACCTCAGGGCACCCTCGCTGAAAAAATAAGGGCTGGCGGGGCTGGAATTCCAGGCTTTTACACTGCCACTGGAGTTTCAACTTTAATTCAGCAGGGAGGGTTCCCGATTAAGTACAAACCAGGCGGTAAAGAGAGCTAGATTATCTCATCACCTAAGCAGAGTATGATTTTTCAAGGCAGAGAATACATTCTGTAGTAAAGCATCACAGGCGACTTCGCCCTTATCAAGGCCAAAAAAGCAGACACTCACGGCAATCTTGTCTTTAATGCAGCTGCCCGCAATTTCAATAAGGATATGGCTGCAGCCGCAAAGGTAGTGGTAGCAGAGGTATAATAAATAGTGGAGGCCGGGAGCATCGCCCCAGACGAAGTTCACGTGCCTGGTATTTTCGTAAATCGGGTATACAAAGGTACGTCGTTTGAACACCGATTTGAGAAGAAGACACTACGAAAGGAAGGTAGTTCGGGCTAGGACTCAATCAGGAGCAGAATAATAAGGAGAGTGGCCAAGGAAGTGACGGACGGGATGTACCTTAATTTAGGCATCGGCATCCCCACTTTATTGCCAGATTATCTACCCAAAGGCTTGAATTACACCATTCATTCCGAGAACGGCATCCTAGGCGTCGGTCCTTACCCGGTTGCCGGCAACTAGCACCACGATCTCATCAACGCTGGCAAGTAGACTGTCACTGTTCTCCCAGGCGCCTCCTACTTCAGTTCGGCTGAGTCATTCGGAATCGTGAGGGGGGGACATCTCGATTTGACGATCCTCGGAGCTCTCCAAGTCAGCAAGAACGGAGATATAGCAAACTGGATTATCCCAGGCAAAATGGTTAAAGGTATGGGAGGAGCGATGGATTTATTGTCTTGCCAGTCCAAAGTCATTGTAGCCATGGAGCACACTGCCAAAAATACTCACAAGTTGTTGGAGGAGTGCACCCTGCCTCTCTCTGCTCGACGGGCAGTCAGTATGGTTGTCACCTAGAAGGCGGTATTTGTGTAGGAGGGCGGAGAGCTTGTGTTGAAGGAGATCGGGGCAGGATAGAGCGTATAGTCTGTTCAGAAAGCAACAGGCTTCAAGCTTAAAGTGAGCAAGGATTTGACGGAGTTCAAATGAAAATTAATAATTGAGATGCCGAAGGAGCCCATCAGATACGAGACGCGGTGGAAGGAGAAGCAGATAAAGAAGACTGAAGTCAAGTTCGATAGTGACGAGGACCAGCAAGACTTTGTGAATGTTTACTTCAAAGGGCAGGAGATCAGGAAGGGAGGCGAATATGTAGAGTAGACCAACAAGTACTGGTTCTACAGCAAATTCATGGTCTGTCCAGCTTTGGATCGAGTGCCCGCCTGGCAGGACTGATTTATTATGTAGGATAAAAATACCAACAGGCAGTTTCTGCTAATCATCAGTCTCAGCATGATTGTTATGGGCGCAATGAACACCATCTCCTTCAAACTCCAAAACTCCCAGATTGTCTACGAAGGGGCCTACGTGCACTATTTTTTTCACCCTTTCATGCAAACAACAACCATGTTCTTTGGTGAAGCCATTCTCCTTGCAGTATATTACGTGCATAGGCGTTTCAACGAAGAGACCTACAAACATCAGGAGCGAGTAGCCATTGGGGAAGGCAAGCGAGTCGATCTGAACAAGTTTCAATTATTGATTCCGGCCTTCTGCGATCTCATCAACTCGACTCTCGTGTTCGCGGCGCTGAACTTCCTGCCCTCCTCAGTCTATCAGATCCTTAGAGGAGGCGTTATAATTACAACTGCTTTTTTCAGCAGAGTGCTTTACAATAAGATTCTGAACAAACGATAGTTCTTCGGGTGCGCGATTGCCTTTCTGGGCATCCTGCTGGTCGGTATGAACAGCATCCTCAACAGCAGCAACCTCACCAATACTTCTTTCGAGATCATAATCGGAATGGTTTTGATACTGATAGCGCTGCTGGCAAACGGGTTCATGTTCACCTACGAGCAGAAGCTGCTCAACAATTACCATGTCAACCCTCTGGAAATAGTCGGCTGGGAAGGCATCTTCGGGGTGATCATGTATGTTATCATCTTGATCTTTGTACCGTTTATTCCCTGCTCTGTGGGAGTGAACTCCTGCGCCTTCTCAGAAGGGAGCGAGGGCCACTGGGAGCTGCTGTCCAGCTACTTCAAGGCGCTCTCCGAGAATTCAGTTCTGCTAACATTCGGGATCTTAGGAGTGGGGACCATCGCTTTGTTCAATTTCGCAGGCGTTATAACTACTAAATACATAAATGCTGTGGCCAGGTCAATTGGAGACGTCTCCAGGACCGTCCTGGTCTGGGCCATCGGCATCACCATGACCCTCACTGTCGGCCAGTATCATAAGAACTACCGCTGGGAAATCACTGTCTGGTGGGGAGTGCTCATTGAGCTGGCTGGCTTCGTGCTGCTGCTAAGTGGCAACCTAATTTACAACAAGCTGATCAGCCCAGCCTTCCTTGAGGAGAAGGATAAGCTGCTTCTGCTGTAGTAGGATGAGGATTGAATATGTATATCATTAAGGGTCAAATTTCTTCATCTTCAATGCCGGCCCAGAAGTTCCGCAGCTAGCTTGCCTTGTTCTTGCGATCCTCGCTTCGCTCTTTCAGTCTGTCCCGAAGCTCGCTCACTCGCTGTGATTTTGGAGCCAGGGTCTAGCTTCTTTCCACTTCGTGGATGTCGTTGACCTTCTCCTCCTCGAGTTGGGGGTAAGACAGCTTCTTGTACTCGTCGTACTGGCGCTAGACAGAGATGAGATTAGCTGCGTCAGCGACCGAGTCCTCGTTCTAGAGGATCTACCTGGCCACCTCAGCGTAGTTTTATTAGTCATCGGACTGGAGATCAGGCAGCTTGGCCTCCCTCGACTGCTAAGCGTCGACTCGGAATTGCTAGTCTCTGTTAATGTTGGTGTAGGCTTTGAATATCTCGTATTCCTGCATTATTTTCTGCGCCCACTCGGTCTCCAGGACGATCATGAACAGTCTGTAGATCAACCACAGCACTAGGGAGAGGAACTGGATGACCAGGATGGAGATGAAGGCCCAGCCCCAGCTGATCTGGTCTTCGGAAGAGAGCTTGACGTTGGCAGTGCGTCCCTTGAAGATCATGATGAGCACTTCCAGGAGCAAAGTGATGAGCTAGTTGAAGATGAGATAGACGTTGTCGCCAGTCCTATGATGCGGCATGAGGAAGACAATGAAGAGCAAAAAGAAGACATTGACTCCCATCATAGGGATAAGCTGCATCTAGATCGTCGTCATTGCCAGGGCCACGCTGAAAAGCAACTTACGCATGTATCGCATCGGCAGTTAGTAGGCCGTCTTGTTTGACTCAGCCACTGCGAATTCGAACGCCTTGGGGACTTATTTTAGGTTCCTTGATAGCTGTTTGGCCTTGTAAAAGAGGAAGACAGGGTAGGCCAGCACTGCGAGTGGGAGCATGACGGCCAGGGCCAGGTTGACATAATTCCAGGCGTAAGGCACTGAAAAATCTCGGAATTGTAGGCAGGCGAAGAAAATCATGCTTATGAAGGAATACCAGACCAGCTAATTGATAACTCCCCACTTGAACCTAATGTCCAGCACTTTTCGAAAGGTCTCCCTGAAACAGCAGCCCAGATTCTTGTCCGCAAGGATTAGCAGCACTCCAACGATCAGCATAAAGAACGCCGTTATCAGGATGAACTGACTGATGTTGGAGAGGAAGGTGATGTCCTTTATCAGAGACGAATAGGCAAGGGGCATGGCCTTGCTGGTGTAATTGTCAGTAAAAACGAATGGGTTGGGCAGGAATGCAAAATTAAAGTACTTGAGATTGGAAACCACTTGGAAGTAGTTGAACGGAAAGGAGACCAACAGATAGCTGTGGAAGTAAAGGATTTGCATAGTCTACACTGCTATCAGCAAGACGTATGATCCTCTGACCAGGAAGATGGCCAGGATCGCAAGCGACACGAACGACATCGCTGAGCTGGCTGACTGCACGCTCCCAGTGGATTTGGTAACTTCGGGAGGGTAGTAGGTGTAGGTTGGCAGCTAGGCTTTAGTTGAGGTTTGGGAGATGACAGTGCCGGTCTAATCCTTGACGAGGTTGGGTTTGATGATAGTGGCGGACAGGGAGTTTTAGTTGAGAGAGACGGAGGAGTCAATATTGATTTGATAGCAGGTGCTATTGATTTGCACTGCTGTCCAGTTGAATTGGTCCTGAGTCACTCCGCTGATACTGATGTTGACTGTCTGCTTTATCTGAGTGAGGTCTAGAGTCACTGCCCTGTTGAAGCACAGCATCCCGTATAGCTTGTAGTTCTTCGTGAAGGTGCTCAGCTTGTAAGTCAATGGTTCTGCTGTGCACTGAGGCACTGAGGCTTTGCAAACCTGGCATATTTGGGCTGCGTCTGCATAATAGCCTGAAGGACAAGAGAAAACGCAAGTTCCTCCGTAACGGAAAGCGCCTTGACAGAGGATGCAGTTACTTGCGGAGCCCTAGCAAGTCGCACACACTGACGAACAATTCTGGCACGTCATGCCGTCGGATAGGAGGAAGGTGCCAGGCTGGCAGGACGATACGCAACCAGTACCATAGTAATAAATTTGGCTGGGTGAGCAGTACTTTATACAAGAGGAATTACTTAGCAGAAATCCTACCAGACAGTCTTTGCAGACGTACTGGTTCGAACAGGTTCTACAACCGTTGATGCAGAATTCGCAGCGGCCAGTCACGTTGCTTGCAAAGTAGGTATCCGGACAAGCCCTCACACAGGAGTTCGTTGAATTCAGTCCGAAATATCCAGTCTGGCAGCTAAGAGTACAAGTCAGGGAAATTGGGTCAGAATAATAAGCCACTCCAGATATCCACGGACAGATCGGTAAACAAGTACCATTGTAGAGCCAGTAATTAGGAATGCAAGTCGTGCAAAGCAACTCTCCGTTGCAGCTGGTGCAGACAGCTGGACAGCGTATGCACATGCTGGTCGTCATGTTGGCGTAGAATCCGTACTGACACACTCTGACACAGACACTCCCGTCAACCTGTCCGAAATAGGGATGGGGACATTAAACCACGCATCTGTTAGTAACTTCATATGCGAAGTGCTGAGGAAGACTTGGACAGATTGCAAGACAGAGCCTTGTAGCTTCATAGCCAAAATATCCACTGGGACATGTTATTACGCAGACTCTATTCACAGGATTAGCAAAGAGAGCAGGGTTTGAGGGGCATCTTGCCACGCACTTCCAAGTTGAGTTATCTGCGTAGGTTCCAGCCGTGCAGATTTCAACGCAGCGGATCGTAGAATTATCAGCGAATGAGTTTATCGGACAGTTGGCCACACAGAAGTGGGTCGAGTTATCTGCAAAGGTGACTAAACCATTCGGTACGAACGGGCAGGGATTTACGCAAAGTCTTGTCGATTAATCAGCGTAGGTGTCGCCTTGGCAAACAGTTACACACCTTCTTGGAGCATAAATTGCCTGGGGCTGCCCAAAGAGCGGAGGAACTGAAGGGCAAGTAACAACGCATCGTTTAGTTGAATCGTCGGCAAATGTGCCTGCGCTTGGAGGACAAGCAGCAACACATGACAAACTGACAGTATCTGCATAGGTCATGTAGTTAAAGGGACAATTTTCAACACACTTATGCGTGTAGTTATCTGCGAAGAGCTGGACGGCCCCAGCAGCGGCAAGCGTGCAGACGGGCACGCAGAGTCGGTCAAGCTTGTTAGCCCAATAAAGGTTAGGACATTAGATTACGCACTTCTTAGCAATGGTGTCACCATAGTAATCGGGAGTTGAATTGCATACACGCACACAGACTCGAGTTGAGTTGTCTGCGAATTAGATTGGCGAGGGATTCAGGCATTCCAGCACGCACCGTTTGATGTTAGTGTCTGCCCAGCTTCCCAGTGGACAAAACTGAACACACCTGCGTGTTGAGTTGTCGGCATATGTATTTGCAGGACAGTTCATCGCGATCACGCATTGCTTCGTGTCGTCATTTCCAAAATAGTCGGGAGAAGCAGGGCAAGTCCATACGCACATGTTTGTAGAAAGGTCTCCGTAATAATATCTGGGACAGACAGCCACACATTTCTGTCTCGTAACATCGGCGAAAAGGTCTGGAGAGTTGACGCAGCGAGGGATACAGAGGTTTGTGGAGTCATCGGCATAACTGACATTGGCAGTGGGACAACTGTTCCAGCAGAACCTGCTGCCAGGCTAGCCATAGGTCATGGGAGTGTTGGGACACCTCTGAACGCAGACTCTGGTTGAGGGGTCAGCGTAAGCTAATAATGGTGTATTTTTGCAGAATTATTAACAGTAGTTCGACTGGGGGTCTGCGAAAGTTTTGTTGCTTATCGGACAAAGCGAAACGCATCTCCGTGTCAGCTTGTCTCTGAAGAGGGGCGGGTTCACGTTCATGGGACAGGCCACCTCGCACGTCCTGCTCGACTCCAAGGCGTAAGTCTCGGGAGTGAGGGGACACTGGAAGACACAGGTGTTGGTGCTAGGGTCAGCGTAGGTATCAGGAGTCGCAGAACAACCTGCCACACAGATGCGCAGAGAGGGGTCTGCATACGAATTAACCAAACAAGTCGGTTAACAATATCTGGTTCCGTTTCTGCCGAAAGTCCCTTCAGGACACTTAATAACGCAGCGTCTTAGGACCTGATCGCCATACGTCAGGTTGGCCACTGGACAGGTTTACACGCAAGACTTGCTCACGTCATCAGCGAACCTCACTGCCGGGGAGATCGAGCAGAAAGTGGTGCAGCTGACTGTGTTTGGATCTGCGAAGTAGTTGAACGGACAGGTTTGGACGCAGGTCTGTGATGTGGGGTCGGCAAAATACCCAGATGTAGTGCAAACTGGTTAGCACTATTTGGTCGTAGGATCACCAAAGAATCCTGACGGACAAGTCTGCACACATAGGTGGTTGACTCTGTCTCCGTAGAAATTGACTGGACAGACAAGCACGCAGACCAGGATGTTGCGGTCCGCGAAGGAGCCGGTCGGACAGGTGGGCACGCAGAGTTTGGTGGTGTTCTCGGCGAAAGTTAGTTATGTGGAGGGGCAGTTGGTCACACATTGTCTGGTCAACGGGTCTCCGTACATGCTTGTCGGACAATTGAGAGCACTGACACATACTCTAGTGGAAATCTTTCCGAAAGAAGCGGGCGGACACATTACGACGCAAGTCCAGGACGAGTTATCGGCGAAATAGAGAGGGGAGCTTGGGCACTGACTCACGCACTTGAAGGTGGTATTGTCCGAGTAGTAGAAAGAGGCACCCGGACAAAGTGCGGTGCAACGTTGAGTCGAGTTATCAGCGTAACTGCCAAAGGGACACTGCTTAACGCAAAGCCTGGTGGTGTGTTCAGCATAAGTATTTTGTGCGACCGGGCAATTAGGCACGCATTTTCCTGTCGAATAGTCTCCAAAATACTAAGGAGTCGCAGGACATTTCGGGACGCAGTAGCCAGTGGAGTCATCGGAAAACTGTCTGTTCGAGCAAGTTCCCACCTAAACGCACCTTCGCGTGTAGTTGTCCATGTAGGTGTTGTGATCTGCCAGTGGACACGGGAACACGCAGCTTCTCGTGTAGGTATCCGAATAGTACCAAGTAATGTTGGTGATAGGACAGACACTCACGCATTGGGTAGTGAGGTAGTCAGCGTAGTAATCTGGAGAGGACGGACATCCAGTCACGCAGGAGCGAGTACTGTTGTCAGACCAAGTTCCTACTGGACATTCGAGTCTGCACTAACGTAGAGAGCCACTCACGTAAGAGTAGCTACTCGGTGTGTACTGGCAAGTGGGTACACAACGTCTGCTTACAAAGTCAGCGAAGTTGTTGGCTGCACATTGAGCCACACAAAAGTTATTAGAATCTTGGGCGAAAAGCGAAGGAGTGGTAGTGCAAATTTGCACACAGATTTTGGTGTTGGGATCCGCGTAAGTCATGGGAGTGCTGGGACAAGTTGTTTTGCATGTGAGAGTAAAAGGGTCTGCATAGTGGACTGTGGCTCCGTCCGGCGGACATGCGATCTCGCACTTTTGAGTAACTGGCGAAGCAAAATATCCAATTGGGCACACCTAGACGCATCTCTATGAGATGTAGTCAGCGAAGGTAGTGCCACCAGCAGGACAGGTTGCGACGCAGGTGAAGGTCGAGTCCAGAGCCAATGGGGTAGACGCTGGGCACGCACTCGCTAACACGCATATGTTATTTACTGTATCCTTGTAGTAATTCAGAGGGCAAGTCGCTACGCAAGAAAGTGAGATGGTCTCTTTGTAAGGAATTGAGGCGGGGCAGGTCGAGACACACGTCCGAGTTGTCGTGTCTTTGTAAAATCCAGGGGGGCAGACAAGGACGCAAATCTTCTGAGAGACCCAGGCAAAGAGGTTTTAGCCGCTCGAGCAGAGACTTGTACAGGTCCTCGTTGTATTTTAGGCATAAAGACCGGTTGGGCATATGCTTCTGCACTACCGCTGTGCTAAATTGGAGGCATTGACATAGGAGTACATAGGAGGACTGGTGGGACAGACTGCAACACACCTGTTGGTTGAGAGGTCGAGGTAGGTAGTGCTGCTTGCTGAACAAGCAGTCACACAGCTAAGTTCTGGGACGTTCATGTAGTATCCGTT
The DNA here is from genome assembly GCA_003687565.2 of Craspedacusta sowerbii. NCBI lineage: Eukaryota > Metazoa > Cnidaria > Hydrozoa > Limnomedusae > Olindiidae > Craspedacusta > Craspedacusta sowerbii. The sequence goes on along the minus strand of QQSS02185977.1, from coordinate 36,041 downwards.
GGGGCATGTCTGTACACAGACTCCGTTGTGAGCATAAAGAGTAGGGTTGGTAGCCGAGCAAGTCACAACGCAGGTCTTAGTTGTGTAATCTGCATTAGGGTAGGCACCGGAGCAAGTCGGGACGCAGGAGAGTGAGGTGGGGTGGTAGTATAGTACTGCTGGGTTGGAGGAGCAAGTGGAAACGCACTTGTTGGTGGTGTTGTCCTTGTAGTAGTTGCTGGGACAGCTGGTGTCACAAATTCGAGTGTCTTCTCGAGCCCAAGTGCCGTTCGGACAAAGAGCTAGGCAAGTCTTTGAAGAAGGCAGTCCGAACAGATTGGGATTAACGGGGCAAGTGTTAACGCAGACTAAATTGTAGGGGTCTTTGTATTGACTTGCAAGGCTGCAGGTTGCGACACAGGCGTTCGTATTTGTGTCTGCATAGGTGCCTTGGGAAACAGGGCATGATGCCACGCAAGACCTTGTCAAATCTTATTTCAATATAAATGGGCTTGAACAGGTGGTCGTGCATGTCTTAGTAATTGAGTCTGCGTAGGTGCCCGAGGCCAAGGAGCAAGCAGATTAGCAAACACCGCTCAAGCTGAAGCGACCTGATGGACAGGCAGTCACGCAGCGCATAGTTGTGGGGTCTTTTAATGGATTGTTTGCATTACAACTGGAAGTGCATTGATTGGTGGTAGGATCTGCGTAGAGCCCAGCAGTGCAATTAACAACGCAGAAAAGGGAAATGTCTGAAAAATAACCTGCTGAGCAGCTTCCTGCAGCCACGCAGGTTAGCGTAACCAGATCGATATAGAGTTGTGGGGAATTCGGACAGGTTTGGACGCAGAGTCTGCTCGATACTACTTTGTAGTAGGTAGGTGGACAAGACAGTCCACAGAGTTTCGTCAATGGGTTTCCGAAGAAGTTAGGGCTTGTTGGACAGGGGTTCACGCATTGTCCGTTTTGTGGATTTCCAAAATAATTCGTGGGGCAGTTCAGGGCTGTTACACAATAATTGCTTGTGTCAATGAAGGTTCCTGAAGGACACTGAGCCACGCATCTGTTGACTGTATAACCATTCTTAGCCTCACTCAACATGTAAATTCCTGAGCCGCATGAACCTGCAGCGACACAGGTCCTTGTGGAATCTAAAGCGAAGTAGCCTGAGGGGCAGTAGGAAACGCATTGACTATTTGTGGTGTCTGCGTAGGTGCTTGGATTTGCCGGACAACTACTTACACAAAGTCTGTAATTGTAGTCATAGAAGGTTGAAGCAGGACATGTGGCAGAGCAGGTGCGAGTGTCGAACCTGCCAAAGTAATTGACGGAGGCGGGGCAGGTTATAACACAATAATTTGTAGACGGGTCCATAAAGAAAATATTGGGTGGGACCCAAGGACATGAAGTGACACAAAGCTGGTTGAGAGGGTTGAGATAATTCCCAGCAGTGCACTGAGAGCTGAACAGAGGCAGAATGAGTAAGAAGGTCTGCAACATAATGAAATATTAATAATGCCCACAATCGAAAATACAGGCAGGAGAAGGGATATACGAATGGTGGAGCGGAATGAGCTGCTGGGACAGTGGGATGAAGGTGTGGGCAATTGAATGGGCCAAACTCAGGGACAGTCGATGTGCAAGGAAGAGTACTTGGACACTGAGCTCTTAGAGTGAACCTTTTAAATTAATTGAATTCGTTGATTCCTAGCGAGCTTATGGAATATCTCTCAAAACTGGAGAAGGAAAAGATACACGTCGAGTCCGTCTCGCTCGAGTTCAAGCTCATTGAAGACCTCAAGCCCATCATCGCTCAGCTCCGCAAGTTCAGCATCCTTAGGCACCTATCCCTCAAAGGAAATAGGATCAGGACTCTCCCTCCTTAGTTCGCTCAGCTCCAGCTCGTCAGTCTCGACCTGCAGAACAACGCCTTCAAAACATTAGATGACTTTCTACCGGTCTTGCAAGAGATTTAATCACTTTAAACCCTTCAAGTTAACATATCAAACATCGAGGAGTTTAACACGATAGTGCAATGCATTCCCGGACTGAAAACGCTAAACAACAACAAGCTGCCCCCCAAAAAGCCTAAGCCAGTAGAAATTCCATCGAAATGTCTTATTTCAAGCGACTCCCTTGACAGTTTCGACTATCTCTTCGATATTATCACTCAAAAGTCGGACTAGTCCTCCACAGAAATCTAGTACAGGGCCTACAAGTCCTTTGTTTAGAAAACCAAGAAGAGTCTAATCGACCTTAATAAGGACACTGAAGACCTGATAACTTGTGAACGCAATATCATCAATTCAGAAAACTTGATTTTGCAGCACTGTATTAACTACGCGATGCGCAACATTGAGGATTAGTTCATCTAACTTTTTGACTCTGTTAACCAAATCTATAATAAGCTCATAACCAGAATTTTAAACCTCAGGCCCCCCAACTCAAAGGGCCCTGCTGTTAATAAGGAGGAGCGAATCAATCAGTAATTAGTCCAATAAAACAGAATGCTTCATTAGGAACTACAATAGCTGCGGCATTCATACAAACAACTTTAAAACCAGAACTCTCAACTCATAAATAAGCTCATCCAAAAAAACTTTACCGTCCCTAGCTTGCCCACAAAACCCTAAAGATCAAAGAAGGCGATTCAGCCTGTGGGAGACACAGAGTTACAAGAGATGAGTCTGACGGAGCGAGGCCTCTCTCTGAAATCTTTGAAGGACTTGATCTAAGAGATAATGCAGGCGAAATTTCGGTCGTAAAGTCAGGACTCCCTTTAAAACTATCTCTACTCTTTCTTCTAACAAAAATACGGCCTAAAGAACGTGGTCATCTAGTGGGCTTTCTCCCTGGCCTAGGCGGTCAAGGTCTATAACTCTGATCCCCAAGTCGCTTGCTTTGCCTTTGCGCTCAAAATGAAAGTGGACGAGGGTTACTATACAGTCCAGAAGGACCTCAGATCAGTGCTAAGATAGATGGCCAACTATCTCATCAAAGACACTAAAAACAAACGGAGGAACACTCTGAACCTGAAGTAAGTGCTGCAGTTGGTGTAAGTGTCGTTCAAGTCGACAGACTAGTCGACCCTCTGGTAAAAAGTGAGAAGACAGTTCGAGGGGCCTAACTAAGAGAGCATCGAGATCGAGTAGTTCCTCGATAAGGTGTGCTTGTTCTAGCTGTAAAGAAGAGCCTAATAAATTTAGCCCCTCCTTAAAATCTATAGAAGGTTCAGCAATACTATGCTTCCCATCCCTCTATCCGATTTGTTCAAGTTATGCAGAACCATTGACTCCTCCATCTCGGATTCCCAGATCCGCACTCTGCTGGAGAGGAGCGGAGTTTCAAAGTTGCAGCGAGTTTCGTTCAGCACAGTGACGAAGGTCTGCGAATGGAAGGGCTAAGGCAAGAAATCCTTGCTCAGAAGACTGCGATAAGGTAAATCAGATAATATATGATGGAAAATATCGCAAAAGATAAAAAATACGAGACCGACAAAAAGATTTTTGTGACCTTGGTCATGCTGGTCGAGCTCTACAAGGCCAAGGCCTCAAGGGCTATAGACGCCGTATACTACCAAACAAACCAGCAGGAGCTCCTCAGTAGCTATAACATGCTGACCAAGATGGTCAAGGACTTTGACATCGATGCCTTTTGCTAATCCTATGGACTGGGCCCTTAGACCAAAATATGTATTTAAGAAGGTTTGGGAAGTAGCATGATCGACAGCAAGGTAAACAATATCAAAGCATTAAATGAAGCCAAGGACGCCATGAAATAGCTCAGGTAGGTCATTCAGTTGCTTTAAAAGAAAAAAATTTCAATGATCCTGCCCAAAATCAACTAGATTCTGGCCAATCTCCTCAGCACCAAAAATTTTTCACAAGATATATGCAGCTACACACCAAAACTTGTACAGCTGAAAGACAGGATAAGCCTGCAGAGCGTTCAGGGGTAGCTGAGTTAATCGTAGTAGGAATAGCTCTTCAGTCTGTTCGACCTCCTCACCTCGACTATAAATAATATAAACAAATTTCGTTGATGAACTTTAATTCTTAATGTCACATATCGTCTCTTAACTCAAGCTCACTAATTCGCAGCAGCTCAGATCACTCATCCTCGATAAACTCTTGCAGCAGGTTCCCCCCAAATCCGTCAAGAAAATACCCAAAATTCGCTAGCTGATTCTTAAGAGATTGGAAAGTCAATCCAAAATTAGCGCCTTATTCCTTCGGGGCCTGAGATCTTAAATTCAATAAATAATAAAGAAATAGCCAGCTACAACTTAGGTCATCTTGAGCCCTACTCTGCCAGAAGTAATCCAGCATCCCCCGAAAAAAATTACCCTAGAAAATCCTGAGGAAAGTATTGAGTAAATTCAAAAAGGAGTTGTCTTAAGTTTGTCCTCGGAGGAGCTGAGCCAGGGCGCTAGGGAAAAGGACAATATTGAGGATTAATGGTAGACTTATGTCAGGATGGATAAGATTATTTACGAAAAATAAAAAGAAATTAGAAAAAGCCTTGACCAGCTATCAAAAAAACATTTTCGCTAACAACTTGACGAGCAGATGGCTTAAAAAAGGAGGCTCCAGCAGTTTTAAAAAAATAAGGAAAGAATCTTTTAAGAGCAGCTGAGGTAGTCTGTAAAGGAATAGATAAAGAGCCATGATTACAGGGAGGAGGTGAGAAAGTAACGAATGATGGAGCTGAAAAAATAACGTGACATGCAGGTGAAAAATGAATTGAAAAGGCAGAAGGTCTAAAAGAAAGAAAGGAAAAGGCTGGAACAACTCTTTAATGCTAGTTTAAAAAATTAGATCTAATTGGAAAATAAATTGAAAGAGCAAAAGAAACAGGCCGAGAAGCACAACCTCATCCAACTCTACCAAGACAGTCTACGCATCAAGGATGAGAAGAACAGGCTCATCCAGCAGGAGAAGTCTGATTAACTCAAGTTCCAGCAATACAAGCAGCTCGAAATCAAGAGGATCGAGGAGGAGCTGGCCAACAAGCAGTATCTGCAGCAGGCCAGACAAAGAAAAATCGCCACCAGCAATTACATTTCACTAAAATAGAACAAGCTTGAAATCGAGCAGGACTAGGAAAAAATATTGAGCTACCTCAAATAATCAAAAGCGATACAGGAATAGAAATAGAAAGCAGTCCGCAGCAAACTAAAACGCCAACAGGCCGAGTTGAGGCAATCGCTAAACGAGCAGATCGAAGGCAAACGCCTTCGGATCTAGGCGGAAATCAAAGAGGAACGTAGACTGCTCTAAGTCATGAAAGAAGACGTCTTAATTTCATCAGGAAAAGCGATACCAGCAGTATTAAATGTAGAAGATGAAGGCTAGGAGGAAAACTGAAAAACAATACGCCAGTCAGATCCTCAGCCAAATTTCTTCCGACATTAAATACAAGCGCAAACCTTAAATCTTGTACGCTTCCAAGCTAGCCTCCCTCGAGGCTAAGGAACTTAAGAAGACCCACAGTTTAATTATTTGAATCATCAGAATGTCATCATATCATCGATTGCTGATTGAAGTTTCCATTTGTCTGGAAGATAGAGTGGCTCGTGCACAAGCGGGAAAGGAGTATCCAAACCTCCCAAACGCTTGACGGGAGCCTTAAGTCTTAGCAGGCAATTTTCTTGAATTTTAGCTACCAGTTCAGCTCCCATTCCACAGGTAGTGGGGGATTAGGTAACAATTACACATCTTCCTGTCTTGTTGACACTCTTTATCAAAGTCTCAGCATCGTAAGGGTAAATCGTTTGCAAGTCAATCACTTCGCAATCGATTCCTTTAGTCGCCAATTAATTAGCTGTCTATCGAATCATCTTGAGAAGAGTTCCATAACTAATGATTGTGCAGTCCTTGCCTTCCCTAATAACCTCTGCTGCGTGAAGATCCAGGGCGTAGTCGCAATCTGGCACTTCTTCCTACGAATTCCTGTACAACGCCTTAGGCTCAAAGAAAATCACTGGATTTTTGTCCAAAATTGATGCTCTTAAAAGTCCTTTGGCCTGAATGGCATCTCTCGGCACTACTACTTTCAGTCCGGGTGTGTGTGCGAAATATGCTTATGGAGATTGTGAGTGGTAGAGACCTCCATGGCCTACAGCTCCCCATGTGGATCTGACAGTGAGAGATCCACAGTGAAACTGACCTCCAGAACGATACCTAAACTTGGCAGCCTCGTTGACTAGCTGATCAAAGGCAGGGAAAATGTAGTCAGAAAACTGTATCTAAGCGATGGCTGTGATACCTATAGAAGCCAGACCGATTCCAAAGCCTGCGATTCCCTGTTAGCACAGTGGAGTATTAAACACTCTGTCAGTCCCGTATTTCTAGTTTAGACCGATCGAACACCTGAATACTCCCCCGAACTTTACATCCTCGCCAAACAGCACTGCAGTCTTATCTTGCTACAATGTGAAATCAAGGGCTTTGTTGATGGCTGTGAACATGTTGAGTTTTGTTTTGGGTAGCTTTGAGTCAAGTTCCGAAGCAAATTTGGCCCTTACAATGGTGGCTACCAATCTATTGAGCATAAATAAATGAATCAGTCAGAGCGGAGTTGCTCGATCAAGGCCTTCTGCTAGCCCACATACTTCTTTAAGGCCTTGGCTGCCTTTTTGATTTAGTCAAGTTCAATTGACTTTTACTAATAGAGACGCTCGAGCATGTCCTTCTTTTCTGACCATTTGACGTTGAGTCTGGCCTAAAGCTTTTTGATGCGGTCTTATTTCTCTTCGCACCCCAAACACTTGTTGTACATCATGGGGCTTTGCATCGGGATAGAACTTTGGTGGATTATTGGTTTTGGATATTGCATTCTTAAATAATAAGCAACACGCTTAGTCAACCCCACAATTAAGACTAAGGCAGCAAGGTGCAAATTAATAAATTAGGATATGGAATGAATCACTGGATAGAGCAGCAGCTCTTATCGGGAGAGGAATCGGGTATGATTTCGAGTGTGGATGGAGTGAGTTGGGCGGGCTTGGAGCGGATGGTTTCGGGAACATCATATTAAGTAGTGATATCCTAATTGATGATAGTCTTGTCGATATAGAGGTGGATTACACTATGGTCTCGCTTCTAGAGCAGAGGCTATACCAGGTATGACCTCTAGGAAGTTGCTTGACTGTAGGGGGCAGATACCTACTTTGCTACCAACGTTCTCTTCTATATCGAGGCTCTCTGACCTTCTGAAACAAGCAAGCTATGTTTTCCCTCTCTACTTGATTAAGAAATTATCCTTCTCTATTCCACTACTGAAGGAACACTCTGCACAATCTACCCTTTTGGAATTATTGCAGCATTTCGTTGAGCCTCCTCTTGAGCCAATTTTTCGGCCTCTTTTCGTTGAGCCTCCTCTTGAGCCAGTTTCTCAGCAGCCTTTCTTTAGGCCTCATCAAGAGCCAATCTTTAGGCATCTTTTCGTTAAGCCTCTTCCAAAGCTAGTCTTTCGGCTTCTTTTCTTTAAGCTTCTTCCAAAGCCAGTCTTTAGGCTTCTTTTCGATGGGCCTCTTCCAGAGCCAATATTTCAGCAGCCTTTCTTTAGGCCTCCTCCAGAGCCGATTTCTCAGCAGCCTTTTTTTACGCTTCTTCTAAAGCCAATCTTTCGGCCTCTTTTCGCTAAGCCTCTTCGAATGCAAGTCTTTCGGCTTCTTTTCTTTAGAACTCCTCCAGAGCCAATTTCTCAGCTTATTTTCGTTGAGCCTCCTCCAGAGCAAGTCTTTCGGCCTCTTTTCGTTGAGCCAGTCTTTCGGCTTCTTTTCGTTGAGCCTCCTCTTGAGCCAGTCTTTCGGCTTCTTTTCGTTAAGCCTCCTCTTGAGCCAGTCTTTCGGCTTCTTTTCGTTGAGCCTCCTCTTGAGCCAATCTTTCGGCCTCTTTTCGTTAAGCCTCTTCCAAAGCCAGTCTTTCAGCCTCTTTTCGTTGAGCCTCCTCTGCCTCTTTTCGTTAAGCCTCCTCTTGAGCGAGTCTTTCGGCTTCTTTTCGTTAAGCCTCCTCTTGAGCGAGTCTTTCGGCTTCTTTTCGTTGAGCCTCTTCCAAAGCCAGTCTTTCAGCTTCTTATCGTTGAGCCTCTTAAAGAGCCAATCTTTCGGCCTCTTTTCGTTGAGCCTCTTCCAATGCCAATTTCTCAGCAGCCTTTCTTTAGGACTCCTCCAGAGCCAATTTCTCAGCTTATTTTCGTTGAGCCTCCTCCAGGGCAATTCTTTCGGCTTCTTTTCTTTAAGCTTCTTCCAAAGCCATTTATTGAGCGGTTCTTTAGGCCTCTTGCAGAGGCTTTTCGGGCTTTTCTTCAAGTTGATTAACCTCTTAACTTATAACTTGATCCTAATTTAAAGACAGATTTTCTCCCTTATCTGTTATGCGGGCTTACTAAACATTTTATAGAGAGACTTGCTAGGCTTATTTGAGTTCCTTTTATTAATTGATTGTCTATTGAATCTCATTATCAACGCCTTCATTTTCAGCTTTCTCTTTTTTTTTCCTATTCTTCTCTCTCTTTTTGGTCTTCTTGGTCGCTTTTGCCCCTGTCTCAGTTTCTTCATAGTCTCTTTGCTGAAGGCCTTAATCTTTTTGTTACATTAGATATTCTCAGTATTTAATCAATCAGATGAATAATTCAAGCTATCACCAATTCTTATAGAAGCTCCCCCGTTACCAACTCTTCAGCTACCAATCACTTACCTAGTCTGTTGTTGTTCCTCAAACTAAAAATTTCTCATTCAAAGATTAGACCACTTCCCTTGACACCTCTACTATACCCATCACCAAGTCTGTGCTCTTCCGCCACGATCAACGAGTAAGCAAAGTCACGAAGCTGCTGAGCTTGGTGGTTCTGGTGCTAATATGCATGGTACTGATGGTGATATTAAGCCAGCAGGAGACATGGATTGAGAAAGTTCCGCTTGATTTAGCCAGATAATTCGGAGTGTGATTATAAATGCAAATTTAAGGGCTGTCAATTCCCAAAGTGAGACTGGTTTTATAGTTGCAGTTAGGCGATAGGGTGGATGCCTTTGTGACCAGGAGATTTTAAGAAGAATTCGAAGTGATCATCTGGAGACTTAGAAACCCCAGGAAGCCTAGTCTTATTTTACCTGCACACCCTCACAAAGCTTCCCTCCCTATCCAAGTACTCGAGTGACTAGTCTAACAGTTGCTTCCATTATCTGACCTGCCGTCTCAAGGAGGGACAAACTATTTTAGCCGATGTCTGCAATTTAAACCCACCTCAAGTTAAAATTATTGAAGGGGTTAGCTGGGCTTCGTAAGATATTGACCTTTAGGCTCTTAGATACGCGAAATAGCATGGCCGCCTTCCGATGTGGTATTAAGTCAAGCAAATAGCAAAGTCCGGCTTCAAGGCTGACTTCTGCCGAGAAAGCCTCCTCAAAACTAATTATAGAGCCTTGTTGTAGAAAAAACTAAACTATAAGGAAATCAGGAGGGCTCTGAACTAAAGCTGGGCTGATGAGTTGCTGGAGCAGGGCTTGAATCTGAGCAAGGAAAAATAGTATGTTTAATCTCTAAAGAAATACTAACAAGGATTGTAATTGGACCCGGGGAATTGGAGGCTGCTGATGGCCAAAGGAAGCTGCCTGTGCAAGCTGAAGAGGTGGGGAGAGAGCCTGAATTGCTTGAAGGCGGCCCTACTGCTAACAGGGGAGAAAGAATAAATCAGGTAGGCCATAAGGAAAGTTTAGTAATTCATGTCTAGATAAGCCATGAAGTAGAAGAATTCATTATGAATATTGTGTGCATTAAAAATCTTGAGAAATTTATGGACTCCAGACAGGCCCTCAGACTCTTCAACAAAGTCTGGGGAAGCCACCACAAGCCCACTCACCTCCTCAAGTTCAAAAGCAAAACTTTCGCGTTCGTTCAGTTCTCCAGCTAAACTGAAAAAAACAATTTCTTAAATGAAGCTGTTCCTCACTAATACAAGAAGCTGAAGATAAAGGAAGCTTTTGTGCGCAGAGACGAGCTGAAGCAATTCCAGTCAGTCTAAGAGCTTTCAAAAGAGAGGTAAGTATCATTCAAGGAGGCGTCAGAGGCGTAGGTGGAGTAGGTGAAGGGCAAAGACATCCGGGATATAATAATGCCCTTATGGTCCCTCCCTTACTAACAGCAAATCCTCCTCAAGAAATAATAGATCGGAAAAATCTTAAAGAAGTACAGGTAAAGGATGGCATAGGAAAAGTTTTAATTCGAGTTTGTTCCCGCCAATCAACTGACTCACTACCGTAACAAAACCTAATTCACCGTCGGAAACAACTAGAACGGGTCTCTCCAAGTCGGATTCAACAAGGGCTCATTCATGAACAAAACGGTGTTTGTGTCAGATCCGTTGAATATTGACATACTTCCCCAGCCAGTGCTGGATCTAGCAAACATCTTGACAGAGGAATTCCGCACAATTGAGGCATAGAACTAAAGTTTCAAAGCCTACAATAGATACTAGCACGATGAAGGCGTGTGGAGGTACGTCGTAGCCAGATACAGCTAGCGGACTAAATAATTGCTGGTGAACCTTGTGATCTGCGACACCTTCGTCGAAGTCGACTAACTCTAGAAAGTCAAGGCGAGGTTAGTGTCCCTCCTTCCCGCCAAGCTGCCTTAGCTAAAGGGGATTAGTGTCCTCTCTTACAACGGAAAAGCTGACTGCATTCCCTTTTAATAGCCCCAGCTCATTTATGGCTCTGTTAGCTACAAGGAGATAATAAACAGCTGCTAGTTCAAAGTCTCGCATTCATCTTTCCTGCAAATACACACTCCAATGGCCGAAGTCCTCTACGACCGAATATTGGAGTGCTTAGGTGAGTAATAGATAGTGCTGGACCTGTGTTCGGGAATCGGTACAATAGGAATAAGCCTGGCCAAGAAGAGCAAGGATAAGAAATAGTTTGTGGGAATCGAATTAGTGCAAGCGGCTTGTCACGATGCTGCCTAAAACAGCAAAATTAACTAAGTCAACTATAGGGTCGTTGAAGGGAAAGTTTAGGATCATATCAAATAAATTTGCTAGGAGTACTCAGGCAAAAATATTGCAGCTGTCGTCGACCCTCCTCGCGCTGGACTTCCTAAGGATGCAATTAAAGTATTGCGCACTTGTAAGGGCCTTAATACAATCGTCTACGTTGCCTGCAATCTGTCAGCAGTGCTAGACAACATCGCGTAACTGTGTCTGTAGGCCGACAAACGTAGGAGGGGGCCTCGCTTTAGAGTGCAAGGAATTTGGGGCCTTGACCTCTTCCCGAGCACCCAGCATTTCTAGACAGTGCTTCTGCTTAAGAGGTAGCTATGAGCATAATTCAAATGCATCCCATTTATCAAGTCAACATCAATTTGGAGAGTAGCTCCAAGGCCATCGAGTCGGAGATATCTTCGTCTGTGCCTCTCCAGCAGCTGCTCTACATGGACTACATCTTTGCAGTGCCATTTACGACACTCTTCCTCTTCATTTAAATATTCAGGTCGATCACAGCGTACAATCAGCTGAACATCCCGATAAAGCTAATATTCTGCGTGATCATAATAATCCTGCAAATCTTCAGACTGATGAACGGTTACTCGGGGAACTTGCGATAAAGTTTTCCCGAGATCTTAGCTTTCTTCATTTTCACACTTATAAGCTCGGTGCTGATTCTGGCAGTGCTAGTTTACTAAAATTCTATGCAAATCCCGATTGAAAGTAGTCTACTTATCGTCCAGCTAGTCATTCAACTGGCCTAGCTAATAGTTTGCATCAAGGCAATGAGCAGCCTCTCAGACGCACAAACCGCCATGTTCTTCTGGCGAAACCCAATTAATACCCTCAGGGCAGGTCGCAAACATTGACTATTCACTAACTCATTGATAATTCGGCCCTTTTAAATTGTTTTGGTTAAGAACGATGCTGATATGGCCTCTGCGCTATTCCTTGTTGATGATGAGTGGGAGCTGGCCTGTGGATTGGAAGTAGTTATCCTTGTCTTCCTCAACCTTGCGCCTGCTGTCGGCCTTCTCCATGGTTTTGCCCTGATGGTGGATGGACTTCTTCTTGGTGTATATCTTGTTGATCTCCTTGTTCTTGAGCTCGCGCTCGTTCTCCCTGCTTTCGCGCCTGCGGATATCTCGCGGGAAGAATTAAATGTAAGTATTTTCGATGATTTATTTATTCTTGTGCTTTTAAACTGAAATGTTTTTCTATTTGTTCTTCCTGAAGTTCACTTTTGTCTTGTTGATCGACTTGCTCTGGTATTGGCCCAGCTTCTTCTCCTACTACCGTCGGCCCAAGTTCGTTACTCTCATCTCCTCTTTGGGCAGGCGGTACTCTTTACGCATTTCGCCCAACTCTATTATTTAGTCCTGGTTGAATGAGACTGCTGAGTCGACCCGGATCGGCTTTTCTATCATTTTTTATAAGTTTTTGATGTCCTCCTCGTTTCTAATTTAGTCGAAATAGGGGTGCTTAAGACACTAGAGGGCAGTCAACCTCTCCTCTGGAGACATTGCCAGCATGCCTTTAAGGAGGGAGAGCGCCTTGTGAGTGAGCTTCCCTACATAGCGTTTCTCAAGAGTCTAGATATGCATGACTTCGGGGAACTTGATCCCAACGAAGGGCGGGTGCTTAAGAAAATATTCGTAGAGCTCGGGTTTTAGTTTGCCGAGGCACTTTTGTATCAGGAAAAGCTGGTTTATTTAGTTCTAGCCGGGAAACAGTGGGATGCCGTCAGATAGCTAGCCCATAACGCATCCCACTGCCCAGATGTCGATATGCAGGCCGTATGGGGCGCCGACGAGGAGCTAAGGGGGACGGTACCAGCGGGTGGCAACATACTCTGTGAAGGGAAAGCCGGCCTCCTTGCGCATCGGGCGAGCGAAACCGAAATCGCATATTTTTACAACTCGTTAAGGCTTTCCGCCGACGAGTATATTTTAGGGCTTAATATCTCTGTGAATAACATCCTTGGAGTGCATGAAAGCAAGCCCGTTGAGAATCTGGTAGATTATGGAGCGGACCATGTCCTGAGGCAGGCCGTTTTGCGTCATTTCGAGTATTTCGAGGAGATTGTTATCGACGAATTCGAAAACTAGGCAGACCAGACCGCTCTTATTCTTGAATACCTACTTGAACTAAACTATGTTCCTATGTCTCAGAGTTTTATGCATCTTTATCTACCTATTGGTTGTCTTTAAAACCAATTCGTCCTAGCACGATTATTTGAACTGCTTGATAGCCACCAGCTTTCCCGTCTCCTTGTGTCTGCATCGGTGCACTGTCCCGTAGGCTCCTTAGCCAATCACATTCAGAATTTCGTATTTCTGCATTTATTTGATGGAATCGTAAACGGGGAGTGAGTTCTTCAAGGGCGAAGACAGCAAGGACCAGATCTGGAAATTAAACGACCGCAGAGCTCAGAAAAACGGACCCCACGCCAACATATATTGGGTCAAAAAGCAGCTCAAGAACGAAGACGGGTCATAAAAGGCCTCCAAGTGGATAGGCTCTCACAAGTATGTTGGAGACTGGCTCAATAACAAGAAGCAGGGCTTCGGCATACAGCATTACGCCAATGGCGATAAATATGAAGGCGGTTGGAAGAACAATTTACGTCACGGCCAGGGCACTCTTTGGGTTAGCTAGGGCAAAAATCGTTTGAGGAGATAATACACTGGAGACTGGTAGGAAAACAAAAAGAGGGGCAAAGGAACAATGTTCTTCAAGAACGGTGATAGATATGACGGCCAGTGGGATAACGACTAGCCTCACGGCTAGGGCCGCATGATTAAGTCAAACGGAGATGTGTATGAAGGAATGTGGTATATGGGCAAAAGATCGGGCTACGGAGTGCTCACCAAAAGATGCGGGGATCATTTCGAAGGACATTGGGTCTAGGACAAGCGAGAGGGCCAAGGCAGTTACTTTTTTAGCAAGTCGAACAAAGTTTTTGTGGGAGAATGGGTCGATGACACTCCCAAAACCGGTATCTACAGCGAGGTCGAAGATCCTTACAATCTGGATATACACTAGCCGAAACACTTCGACGACTAGTATAAGTTGCCTAAGCTCCCACCCATAATGCTCTGCGATCCCACCTAGGTTCTGCAAACCTCCATGTAGGAAGTCAGGAAGGAGCGCACCATTTACAGAGCCAAGTACATTCCCCTTGATGAGCTTTATAAGATTAATTAGTTCGAGTAACTCAAAAGTGAGTTCCAAGGGGCATGTGTGCGGGACGAGACCACAATTTCGCTGACATCGCTGCACGCAAAGCTGCTGAGTATGAGGTTTAACATTTCTGAGGTAGATTTATAGGCGAGATTAAAAGTTCTGAACTAGAGTTACAACCGAGAGGAGATAACTTTCGAGCTGTTCGCTCGAGTGCTGGCAATCATGATCGAGGAGGGGGGCTTCTAGGAGTAGAATGACCCTGTGGAGGACGAGTATCTTAGAAGTGAGGAAAGTCAAATCCAAGATTGACCTATTATTAAGATGGAAGAACATCAATAATAAATGCACGATATGCATTTCTAAGACTACTACCCCAGGCTCGACAGGCTCAATGACTATCAATACGACCATTAGTAGATTGCTTAGTCCATCAAGGAGGAAAATCGATAATTCGGCTTCTCTTTCCAGGAAGACGACCATGAAGACCGCAATTTCACTATGCCCAATTTGATCTGCAAATTTGATGACGACTATCAGCGGTCCAGTTATACCGTGCCTTACAAAATCGAGGAAACTAGCAACCGAGAGTCAGACACTCGACTGCGCACATAGGCTGCTTAGTCAATGGTTTCGGGAAGAAGGACCAAGAACGAGACGAAGAATATTCCTAAAAACTACGGAAAAGCTATTATTAGCTTCATATAGAAGAACGAATAAAAGTGCAAGCAAATTCTGACCAAACACAACTGCACATACGAAGAGCTCATCAGAGAGCTCGCCACCCGTAAAAAATCAATTAACACGATCTACTAACTGCGCTCCCTTTGGCTTGATTAGTAGTTCGCATATGCAAAGCCGATGCGGATTATAAGCAATCTGTTTCTACGTAAATACGCCTTACACTACATATACAGCTCAAGGATCACGAACTTCTCGAGCCACGTAAAACATCGTCACAAACTTCTGGAGGCAGTCCAAGACCCGCGCAACTTCAAGAATATCAAGGACTATGATTGAGTACCCTCATTTGAAAATTCTGTCCAGATTTAGAAAAGACTGGCAGCCCAGCCATTCTATTAGGTTCTATTTGCTCAGATGCATCCGCTATTGGATTTAATAGTCCGGAGCTCTCTGTCCCCTGATCTCCAGGCTTTTGCTTTGCGTCTGTGCTTTCATCCTCAACGTGACGGCTGAAATGGCGTGACGCGATGTGGCAGTCGGCACTCTCGGCTTGACACGGTGTTATTCCGTCCTGAAGGTGGAGTGGATAGACACGGGACGTTAAGTGATGCGCTTAAGCCTGCTAATTTCTAAATTGCGCTGCCGTCGCCATGCAGAGTTTAACCTCTAACGTTTGAGGTAATCTGCTCTGGCTCTTGAGCTGTCTTTCAGCAGACTGAATTTTGTTTAGAGTAGGGAATGTTTGTCGAGCACTGTCTTTCTGAGCCCCTCAATCTTGCTTCGTTCAGCTCCTTTCAGCTTTTAATTCTGCAACATTAAACTCCATTGCAATGCGCCCGTATGTCAAGACCTTCATAGCTGACATCGGCAAGCTTAACTGCTCCCGAGTTCACGTCCTCGGCACTTTACTAAAACTAACTTTGCACTAGCGTATTAGTCTGGGAGTGATAGACGATTGCAGCGGTCGGATCTAGACAATTTTTTTTGTAGAATGTCAAGCGAGATCGGGCGAGCTGATCGAGATTCTGGGGGAAGTCTAGATCGAAGAGGGACTCGAAAAATACATTAAGATCAAGGTGCAGCAGTTCAGAATTTAGAAAAACATAGACTTGTGGGCCATCTTCCGACTGCAGGCCATCGCCACCAGGGCCAGCCAAATTCACAGTCAGCCTCCTAGGGATGACGTCGAAGTTCTTTTTAGCACTGACATTTGCTAGAACAGAGGAGTCAAAGGAGTGATATTTCGTGTCTGCCTTAGAATAGTTTAGAGTCACGGGCCTTCGCACTAGGTCCAGATTTCACTGCCACTCATAAAAAACAACATGATTGTTCAGTCATATGTAAAATAGATTAGCTCAAGCTGGTAGAAAGAGCGATAGAACTTCGAGAAGTGCTTATAAAGTTTCGTGGAACTAGGCATATTAGAAAGGCCTGTTTTCAAAGGGAAGGACTACTTCTGGAAGATATTATGGAAATATCAGTTACTGGATCTTAGCGATCGAGTTCACAGGGTAATCTACACTGCTTAGGAGGGAGTAAAAGTAAATGACATTTCTTAAATAATTAATAAAGAGCTTTTGGGGTTGACGCGAAAGGACTGGATAGTTGATTTTAGAGGGGCAATGCAAGTCCTCCAGAAGCTCAAGAACCTGAATAGGATTTATAGGGTTGATAGGCGGATAATGGCTGTAAAATACTGATTGAGTTTAATGATGCACGGTTGGGGAATAGGACGTTAAAGGAGGGCCGCCTTCAGACTCTACGAGCGTAAGTGCGACGAATTGGAGAAGTATGACTTAGCCATAGGTCATTTTCTGATAAGAGAAGTCCCTAAAAGATCTGCTGGTTGAAAAGGAGGAAAACCCCAAACTAATCATTCCAAACGATTTCTTTTCCTTCGTCAATTCCAAACTCTTCAAGAATTTTTTAGACAAGCTGATCAGCTACGCTGAGTTCTTGCTTCTCTTGGAGGACAGGACTCAAGCACTTCGAAGTGAGCAGCAAAAGCCGCCTTTCGAGGTAGTGCTGAAAGAGGACCGTGAGGAACTGCAGCGCCGGCTGCAGTAGATGGTAGAATTGTAACAAGAGCCGACTGTACAACGGGATCCTGCTGAGCAAAAGCTAGTTAAAGAACATCTACAAAGATCAATGCTTTTTTTAGGCCCTTATCTATTTCATATCGACAATCCTTAAGAATATCATGCCTGGAAAGCAAAGCAGGCTCTCCAAGGAAATCAATCGCGTATTCAGGTCTGATGACTTCAATCTTTTCTCCAGGAGGAGCAATGAGGATTAGCTTTACGCTAGATTCCCCTTCCTAAGGGATTCTGCACAAGGACAGGCTGCTGACCACATTATCAAGCTTATGCATCTCAGGAAATCAGTCCCTCAGTTCTTTAATAACCAGCGTAAACAAGAAGCACCGACCAAAAATATCATCAGAGTACAAGCCTTTCTGCAAAAAATTGTCATCCATAAGCAAACTAAGCTAAAGGTCTCCGGCAGTTAGCTCTATCCTCCCTTCCGAGAAATAGCAGCTGTTTTTGCTGGATCGATAGATAAGTAGACTGAGAACACCGCGGAGAATCCGCCTGAGTCAAGGGTAAGTAGTGTAGCTTCTTTAGAAGCGTTCAGGGAGATTATGATTGATTCATCCTATCGATAGCCTCATCCCCTTCGGGCAGCCCCGTGAATTATCTTTTACGACAGAAAAATAGTTTAAGCAATATTAAGCAGGCTGTTAGAATCAGCAATTAAATAAAGAGAGCTAGTCTACCTAGTTTCTAATACTATTAGCTTATCCGCTATCTTACTATCTCATCAAAGCTTTTGTCCTCCTCCTTCTCCGAAGATGACTCTTCAGGCAACTTACCCAAGTTCGGCAGCGGGTACCTGCTGTCAGGAATCACAGTGATCTACATGCCCTGCTTCAGCGGGAATTGAGGTTTCCCTATGCATTCTTGAACTAATAAGAAAATCATTTCAATTAAAAGATTTCATTATTAGGCTTTCTATTTTAGCTCCAGAGTCGGCTGGAGTAAAACTCCGCACATTCCGCAGAACTTAAATTATTTCCTGATCTGGTAGCCACAGCCCGTGCATTGCTATCCCTTCTTAGGCCGAGCGCGAGACCGGGTCAGTCCGCTTCTCTTCAGGTCGTGTAGCTATTGGAATTTTAGGGATTTGCAAATGGGCTAATGGCGAAGGAGTGCGGCTTGAGTGAACTTCCTGGAACAATATTTGCAGTTGAAATTGGCTATTTTAGAGGATAGCTGGACGCAGCTTATGTATTAGAAGCTACTGTTATTAAGTTTTGGAAACTAGATTCGCTTTTGCTTTTTCGGCACTGTTTGAGGCGCTTTCCTGCTTTCAGAAATTGAGGGGAGCTTAAACGCTCCCGAGGGCCGTTACTTGCATTTGGGCAGGTGCACTTTGAAAAGCCGCGGATCCAACTTAATCCTACACTTAGGACATTATTGCCTGGTATTAATCTTCTAAGGCGACTTCATAGGCCTCCGAGCATCACAGAATTTATTATGAAGAAAAAGCTTATCAGCGAAAAATCTTCGTCCACAGAACTCGCAGTTCTTGTATTATTCCTGCTAGTCTCCGCTTTCTGTTTCTTGTAATCCTTACATAATGTAATTCAGGATATAAAAGGACTCCATGGGATAAATAGAAGTCCCTGCTAGCGCACTCTGGGGGGCTGCCACACAACGCTCTCTTAAGTTCTTCAATATCAATAGATAAAGGGACCTTATGGACCTTAGGCTCATCAAGGCCTTAGCTTTTATCAAAAAAGCCGCAGCCCAAGTCAACCTTAAATATGGCCTCCCCTAGCTAAAAAGCAAGGCAATTCAGCAGGCCGCACAATAGATCCTTGAGGACAAATTTGCAGATAGTTTTCCACTGTCAGTGTGGCAGACCGGGTCCGGGACACAGTCGAACATGAATGTAAACTAAGTGATAGCAAATCGAGCTGCACAGTTGATGGGCAAGCCGATAGGTCTAAGATAAGTATAGCCGAATGACGAAGTGAATAAAAGTCAGTCCTCTAATGACTGTTTTCCCTCAGCAATGCACATCGCTGTTGCAGTGGCCCTCCACAAGTCCCTGCTACCAGTCTTGGCTAAACTTCGAGATGCACTCAGGACAAAAGCCATCTAGTTTGAGGATGTAGTAAAAGTCGGTAGAACTCACCTTCAGGATGCTACTCCCCTGACTATGGGACAGTAGTTTTCCGCTTATTTTAGGCAGATCTAAAAATCTGAAAAAAACATAATCGCTGCTCTCTAGGATGTCTATGAGTTGGCCCAAGGAGGCACTGCAGTAGGAACTGGTCTAAACGCACCTCCCATGTTCGGAGAGTAGATCGCCCAATTGGTTGCCGATATGACTGGCATTAAATTTCGTTCTGCTAAAAATAAATTTTAAGCCCTTTCCTGCTAGGACAGCTTGGCCAATCTCCATGGATGTCTATAAACTCTGGCTATCAGTCTGAACAAGATCGGAAATGATATAAGACTCATGGGTACTGGACCGCGGTGTGGCTTAGGTTAGTTGAAATTGCCACAAAATTAGCCTGGCTCATCAATTATGCCTGGCAAGGTCAATCCAACTCAAGTGTAGGCCTTGACGATGATTTGCTGCCAGGTGATGGGAAACGGTACTGCTTTAAAATTAGGGTGCAGCAACGGACATTTCGAATTAAATGTTTACAGACCGATGATAGCTAGGAATATTCTTCACTCGTGCGATCTGCTGAGCGAGGGAATCAGCTCATTTATTGAGCATTGTTTAACGGATCTTAAATGTGATAGGGAGAAGAATAAGTTGATGATGGAGAACAGCCTTATGAACGTTACAGTGCTTACTCCCCATATCGGCTACCAACGTGCAGCTGCGATCGCCAAGCGTGCCGAGAGGGAGGGAACTACATTGAAGGAGGCTGCCTTAGCTTAGGGAATTAACGATACCGACTACAATAACTGGATGGATGTAAGTCTGCTGCTCGGCTCCAATAAGTTATAATTCTGATTTATGATAATTCTTGTAGTAAATGGTTATGTGAACAATAGAGCCACAGCTTCCTCTTACCGAGCCTACAGGGAACGTGCCTAGAACGTCTTAAAGCCTCTCCTCAAAGGACTTAGCTATGAGATCAAGCACCGAGATAAATCTACTTTACACGATCTGCTCTTTGAAGAATTCAGTGAGTTTGATTCTTAGATTGCATTGAAGTTGTTCATGCCTGTGGACTTGGTGCTAGCTGAAACTGAATGCAATAAAAAGCCTTGGGATCATGACTCTAAATAACTGATGGTGCTGATAAGAATGTGTCTAAAATTCAAGAAGCCTATGCTGCTGAGTGGAGGACTGATCTACTTTCTACAATTTTCAATCTGCCTTTAAAACAAAATTTTGAGCACAAACCCCTTCATAGTCCCCAAATCAAAGATAAGACAAGTGGACGGTGACGTCTGCATCGACGCGGAGAACTGCAGCGTGTACTAGCGAGTGGACGGGTAATTCAAGAGAGCTTACACGATGGGTTTTTCCAATAAGTATATTCCCAACGCTCAAGGAATATAAGTCCACGAGAAAAGGATTTAACAACGTCTCATAGTTTCGATCGACTGCAACTAAGTTAAAATCTATCCCGCAAAAAAATGCTCATCACATCCCCTCTTCAAGGGCGTCAATTTTCCGCTGGTTGTAAGGAAAAGGAACTGGGTCATCGACATCTGGCCCCACAACCTTTAAAGCAATTTATGTCTAGAAGGCTAGAACAAGTAGTGCTACGGGTTCGTCTACAAACGATCACTCGGGGTGCTGTGGCAGCTGAGCTCGAGTTGTCCGTAATCCTCGAAATTCATAAATAACTTTATTGGGTTAAAAATAACCGAGGCACTTGAGCTTGGCTTTAAGATTTAAACAATAGATCCAAGTGTAAGCAGTTCTCATAGATATCAGCAGTTCTCAATGGTCAACAGTAAAAGTTCCAGACTGCTGTCAGCCAACAGCAAGTTCACCAAGCCTTCCACAAGGAGGCCGCAGACTGGTCGCACAATTAAGAAGATATTTGAAAGCAGGATTTATTAAAACTAAGGGCCTTACTTGTCGACAATGGACTTGCAGAGGAATTTCTAAAAAGAGCAGCGGAAGAAGGACATCCAGCCGAGATCGATAATAGCAGGGAGCAGGACATTGATTGAAGCTAGTCCTCTGATGACTGAAACAGGGCCTCTGAAAATTCACAAATTTCGGGAGGAGTAGAAGAAGAAATGGCTTTTCAACAATTTTATTGTCTGAATTAATTATGCCTCAGCATGACTACATCGAACTGCATCGCAAGCGCTTCGGTTAGCGCATCGATGCCCACGAAATACGAAGAAAGAAGGAAGCCAGGAGGCCCCACATGCTCTCCAAAAAGGCCCAAAACCTCAAAGGCTTAAAGGCTAAGATCTTCAACAAGCAACGCTATCAAGAGAAAGTAAAGATGCGCAAATTGATAAAGACTCATGAAGAAAAGGACGTTTAGGTCGACGCAAAATAAGTCAAGTAAGGGGCAGTTCCCACCTATCTTCTCGATAGGTAGCATGCCGCCTCAGCCAAAGTGTTAACAAACATGATCAACCAAAAGAGGAAGTAGAAAGCCGGCAAATGGGCAGTCCCGGTCCAAAAGGTCAAACCAATGACAGAAGCAGAGATGTTCGACGTGATGAAGTCAGGTAAACGAAAAAAAAAGTGCTGGAAACGGAGGATTAACAAAGTGACCTTCGTGGGAGATAATTTCACAAGGAAATCTCCAAAATTTTAAAGATACATAAGACCCACAGGATTGCGTTTTAAATAGGCGAACGTGACTCATCCTGAGCTCAAGGCTACTTTTAAGCTCAGCATCCTCTCTGTCAAGAAGAACCCTCAAAACTCACTCTATACATCTCTCGGAGTCATCACCAAAGGCACTGTCCTCGAAGTCAACGTGGGGGATCTGGGCCTCGTCACAACTTCGGGCAAAGTCATCTGGTCAAAATTCGCCCAAGTTACAAACCAACCTTAGTTGGACGGCTGCATCAATGCAGTTCTGCTAGTGTGATTTATTCATTCCCGCATTAATTTAACACATCGCATTAGAATTTAGGGTTCGTCTGCTTCGGCCTCAATTTCTTCGGGCTCTAGAACTACAAGCATTTGCTGTACCAGGACCTCGTCGCTTTCGTTGGCCTCCGACCCTTTCGACTAGTCGTTGAACTGATCATCTTCCTCAGGTTGCAAAAACTATTATTGCAGCTCTTTTATTTCTTTGTCCAATTTATTTATTTATTAGGGGATCACCTTGGCGTTATTATCTCTCTTGATTGACAATCTTATTCCTTGATAGAAGCCGAACAGTCCTCCGACGAAGCAGCAGGATTGAGCAAGGTACAAGAGCACCAGCAAAGCAATGTAAGACTAACCGAACTGCATCACAAACACTATTGCAATCAGAAATACTTCAGATGATACATTGGTGAATAGTCCATAAGGGCTGAGGTAATCCCTGTGGATTACGCAAGAAATGCAGAAGCAGCTGCCTATTAGGATTAACAAGCCATAGGTAAGGCTTGGCTTTGCTGAAAATACTCCGATTGAGAGAGTCAAAGCCATTCTGCGTATTACTCTGATAAAAGGGACAAAGAAGGCGCTTTTGCTAAGTTGTTGATTCTTGCTTATCGGGTCTCCCTCGACCTCAACTCCGAAGAAGTTTTTTTTGATACGAGGAAGGTTTTTATGAGTATTTTCTTAAAAGTTGAGAACTTAAGAATTTTATTGAGATTCAATATCTGGATGAATCTTAACCTACTTCACCTAAACGTTTTCCAAATCTTTCAGCTGGTCTTGGTTGACGACGATCGCTCTCTAGAAAATCAGATGCTGCTGCTGCTAGAAAAAGAGGTTGTAGTCCCAGTAGAAAGACGAGACCTGGTCCTTGCTGACTTCGTTGCTGTAGAATGACCAGAGCAGATAAAGGTAGTAGAGAATTGCTGAACTTATGAGGAGAATTAAAAGGATTGAGAGGAAGATTCCTATGAACTAATTTGAGTCTGAGATATACACTAAGTTAAAGACGCTCCAAAGCTAAAGCGGTAATGAAAAAAGCCAGTAAGTCTCGAATAGGAAGTTCCATCCCAGGGGCTTCACCAAGAAATTCAGCCAAAAATTTTAAATCCCTTGCTCGTTTTTTAGGCGGGATAGCGACCAATGGATAGCCAATCTCGCGAAGATAAAGATCAAGAGCGAGAGAAATGTCGGGAATGCACCCTGAAGGATGTTAGCTCCCGAAGCAAGGAAAACTAATCTAGCTGGAGTTTACCACACAGAATAATTTAAAGGAGTTGGAATCGGCTTCCCGATGATCCAGAAGTGTGAATAATTAAGCCCTAAGATGAATTAATCCGCCCCTGATCCGAATTGTGTATCGAGAAGTGTGAAACAAGACAGTATCTGAGCTTGGTCCAGAAAGGCTAGCCAAAATCCTCCTGCACCCAATCCAGCCGAAATCAGGCTGATAGCAACTGAAGAAGCTCCGAAGAACCTGCCTAAGTCTAAGTGAATGGAGTGCTTAGTGGAAAAGGAGGCGCTAACGTAGTGGGTGAGAGGTTGACTAACAGTCTGAATGGGCCTATTAAGAAAATCGTAGATGCCTTGGTAGGGATCGGATAAGGCTACCTAAATGTAATTGAGTTGCTAAGCTTTGGCGTTTAAGAGTTAATATTTAATGAAATAGGAGGAATTCTCGATCAGATTGATTACTAACTCGTCGAGCTGCCGCTTTGATCCTCTCACCTTCACATTAAAGTTGCCCTGAAATTTCTGCACAGGCCGGCTGAAAGCGATTAGCAACACCGGGGGTGTGCTGAATTGGATTTTCGGCTTGAACTATAATAGATTTTAGCAATTCTAAGTGCACCTTTAGCATTTCATATTGGCGTCGACAAAATACCCCGAGGGACAAATGTCCACACAGTATTTGCCGTCAGAACTTTTTATAGTTAGTTTACGGATCTGGTTACAGTCTTTCACGCAGGTTTTTGAAGCTATGTCTATACTTTTATTGGCTGCGCAAGCACCTGTGCATACCCTAAGGTCGAAATCAGCGTATAAGCCGTTAGGACAAGGGGGCTTAACGCAGGTGGCCTGATCTAGAAGGACGTACCCCTCCTCGCAGCCTGTGCAAAAATAATAGTCCAAGCAGGTGGAGCACTGTTTGAGGCAGGGTTGGCAAAGCATCGAGTTTATGTTATGGAAATACTTATTGGGACAAATATTGAGGCACACCCCGTCCAGAAGAAAAGTCTATAAGCATTATAAACACCTTGATTCACTGACGCATTTATTGCAGCCCGAGGAGCACAGCCTACAATTTTGTTGGTCTTTGAAATAGCCATTGGAGCACTCTCCCACGCAGAACCCTCCCTAGAGCACCAGGGTAGGGTCGATGCAGCTAGTGCAGGTCAGCGCATTTTCGCAAGTCTTGCAAGATTTCTGGCAATCCTTACATTAATACAGGTAATATATATCCACCTCGGAGTAATATTTTTCCGGACACAGTTAAACGCAAAGCCCTTTGTGCACTATTTTTTGCTTGCAGCTCAGACAGTAATCCACTCTCGAACAAGTAAAGCATAAACCTTGGCAGAGTTTGCACGACCCACCATCAGCGAAAAAACCTAAAGGGCATTGGCTATAGCAATTTCCTTGGAGAAGAAAATAATTATCAAGGCAAGTAAGGCACTGAGAAAGACTAGCACAAGTAAAACAGGGCTCTCTGCATTTCAAGCATCTCATGTTTAAATCCCCAAAAAATCCTTAATTGCATTAGATTAAGCAGACTGTTCCAATTTCAGTGATGGCAAGAAATTTGGAATTAGAGCAAGTAAGACAGTAGTTTGCATCGTTTTAGCAGCTCGAACAAATGGGATTGCAGGCTTTGCACATCAGATCTTTATTCAAGAAAAACTGCTCAGGACATTGAGCAATGCAAGTATTTTAATGAAGGATGAGTTTCTAAGGACAAGAAATGCAAGTTAAGTAGGTGGTACATTATTTGCAGATTGAATTGCATTTCAAGCAAGACTGTGATGTTTCACTGCCATAAAATCCAGGCGAGCAATTAGATAAGCACTGTCCGTTATCTAGATAATAGGGCAATTTGCAGGATATGCAAACCCGGCTATTGCATAATTGGCATTTGTTATCACATTGGCGGCAGACTAACCCGTCCAGGAACTGACCTGGAGGACACGTGTTTAGGCATGTGCCAAACGACAGTACGGGCTTATTGATGATTAGGTCTGGAGAGCAAGAGAGACAGTAGTTTTGAGAGCGGCAGGTAAGACAGGGCAGAACACAGGGCCTGCAAATTAGCTCAGAGGATTGGTCGATAAAGCTATTAATGGGGCACTATAAGTTCGAGCATTAGATTAAGTTGAGAATAAATCCTTACTAACAGATAAAGCATCTTTAAGAGCTGCAAGATAAGCAGTGTGTAGAACATCTTTTGCAAATACCTTGGGAAGTGTAGAACATCAGTCCGCAATCCGACACGCACACGCCCCTCTCTAGCATGTAGTATGATTACTTGCACACAAGACACACTGTACTCGATTAGCAGGTCACACACTGGAAAGGACAGTTAGTACATTCATATACAAAAGTTGCTTGGACTAGCCGCATATAATAACCAGCCTGACAGTTCTAGACACAGCTGCCAGCCATGAGGGAAAAAGGCTGTCTGCACTGCAAACACTTGGTATCAGTCTAACAATTTAGGCAAGTTACAGAACAGGGGAGGCAAACACCTGAAGATTCTCTAAATCCAATAGGGCACTAAGCCAGGCACTTATCTAGATATAGATTACCGATAAGACAAGAAGAACAGCCTGTAACACTAATTCTGCAGGTCAGGCAGGGCTGCTAACATGGGATGCACACATTACTAAAAGGCAGACTCCTGGGACAGCTGTTCAAGCACCGATTGCTCGATAAATACAGATTACCTTCACAAGAAAGACAAAAGCTTTCTGAGCTGCAGGTCTTACAAGTAACACAGGCTGAGCACGACTGATTAGGAATGTTATAGTATTGAGTTGATGGGCATTTTCCAGCTGCTGAAGTAAAACATTTCCCGTTGAAAAGCTGCCCTACTCTGCAGTTAAGGCAGGCCTAATTTGAACCTGTTGTGCATGTAAGACAAGGTGGGACACAAGCCAAACAAGAGGGCTGTGCATTGTAAAATCCTGAAGGACAATTTAGCAAGCATTTTCCCAAGTGTAAATAAGAATTCGTTTTGCAGGAGGTGCAAATATTAGCTGTAAGTAGACAACTAAAGCAAGTTGGATCACATGACTCGCATTTAAGTGTATTGAAGTTACCGAAGTAACCGTTGGGGCATACTGATAAGATAATAACGTTGGTAGCAGTAACTGGTGGTTTGGTCGAAGAATCCTACCGAACAAGAAAGGCATAATGCAGCTGAGGAGCAGGATAGGCAAGGGAGCCTGCAGGTATTGCATATCCTAGCCGACGAATAAAATCCTGAAGGACAAATCTGTAGGCAGGAATTTAGATATAAAGCATAATTCTATTGGCAACTGAGGCAATTAGTGAGATCCCTGCAAGTTAAGCAAGGCTTGGTACAGAGCTAGCAATTATTATTTAGCCGCACCAGAAACTGACCGTCTGGACATACCTAGCTGTAGCAGCGACGATCGCTCAAACTTGAGAGGAGGCCGGCTTGGCAAGCCTCGACACAGTTTCCATTTTGAAGCAAGAACGGAAAGATACATCCAGTGCAATAAACTGAGTTGGAGCATGTCTGACAATTATCAATATAGCAAACTTTTAGCTTGATGACGAGCTAATCGATAAAGAATGAAGTTCCTGTTAGCTCAATGAAAAAATTGAGCTGTGGCACTAAATTCTAATTTGGAATCGAGGTTGCCTAGAGTTATAAATATTTTATCGGCGAACTGATATCCAATGTGTTTATGGCTTTGAGAAATGGAGAAAGGACAAGGGGCCCAGTGCTCCCAGAGGCATAAAGTCTGGCCTTGGCCTTTAGAGCGAAGCCAGTGACGCTTTTGGTACGAATATAGACTCTGGATTGTACACTAAGAACCTTGAGTGAATTAATGGTAGTGGTGGCAGAGAGGAGCGTGCTGAAAGCTGCATCGGTGTAATAAGATGAGGAGAAATAAGGGTTGAGGTAGATGACTTGGTACTAGCTGTATAGGGCGTACGGTAAACAATCCCAAGATTAGCCGTTAGCCTATAAAAATGCGTACTATGAGCACTAGCTGCAGTCCATGTAATTAGCGCTTCGCCCTTGACTACACAGCACGCTGATTCCTAAATTGCATCCTCCATTCGCATAAAAGAAGCCAGGTTTGCAGGCTTTACATTATGAACAGCCATCAGCTGCAGAGGTTTCGCAAAGGATGCAATCCACTATCTTTCTATTAACACAACTTGCGGATCCTAAGTTGTAAATATTTCCAGTTGGACAGTAATTGCATTTATTGAAGGGATTAGCTGTCGGGTCGAGACAAGAGTAGCACTATTGATTTAGACAGGTGAGACAGCCTAGAGGACAGGGAAGGCAGAGGCCAGCTGAAAGGTAATAGCCAGCTGAGCAGGCCGAGCATATATATGAATTGGGACATTAATTGCAGTGTTAGGGGCAGGCTAAGCATTTCCCGTAATTTCGATAGAATGTTTTCTCGCAACTTAATATGCTGTACTAGGTACAGCTTAACACTCCTTTCCCGCACCATTGGCATTGACCAGATTTTGGAAAATATCCATCCACACACAGTGAGCACTTATTTATGCATAAAAGACAGTTGGCGCTGCATGCCACGCAGGAGTTGCCACTAGATCCGTAGCCTTTCACGCAATTTCCGTCAACAGAGATAGCAGGTTAGCCATACTTGCAATTATTGACAGAATAAAGGCAAGGTTGGCAAGAGGTGCCATCCTCAGAGAAAGCGACCCTAGTATAAGGGTTTTCAGGGCAAGGTTGAGCCGCACCTACTCCAAGCCAAAGAAACATTCTTACAAAATACATTTAAATCAGCTTTTGAACATCTTTATTATTTACTTTATCTTCGTCTGGCAGAGCGGACATATTTACATCTACTTCACACGTGCACACTTCGAACAGCTTACGTTATGTCTGCAAGGCAGGAACAGGCAGTCGCTATCCGATCCGCAATTAGTGCACCCTGTCTGTCGCTCTTAATGTTTACGCTTTGTCTTGCAAATATAACTCTGGCTTATGCCGATCTTAAATACTGACTAATTTGGGAGAAAGACTCCCTAGCTTTCCTGCCCTTCAAGACTTAACCTTCTCCATGTTCCATTGGTAGAGCTAAGATCCTAAATATAGAACTTACCGTCAAGCATGTAAATTTTGGCATGCAAACTAGAGAGATGCTGATCTTGGGTGAAGAAGATGGTATTAGAGCTTTTGCGACCGATACTAATGCTATCGCCTATTTTAAGTTTGAAGACCCATTACTCCTTGGTGGCTTCGGTGATACACCACTCTGCAATGACCAGTTTGATGCTGCCAGTCTACTTAGTTTAAAACTCCAGCAGTTATATTATATATTGGTTGGTGCCCATTTAAATTATATACCCCTTCTCTAAAGGCAGTCTTCCATTGATCCGGACAAAAGTCCCTGTGGATGAACCCAGATCTTTCAGATAAAAATTTTTATTCTGGAAATAGATAGCAGCGTGATACCGTGATATTGACTAGTCAGTGACCACGATGTCGTTTGTATGAAACCTACCTATTTTGGCGCCTTTCTAGCTGACTGAGTAGTACATTGGGAAATTGTTCTAGATGTTTGAAACAATCAAGTAATTGCTCTCTTAGCCCTCCTATTTTTGCTATTACTACTACACAACAGGCGCAGCTATTGGTGGTTAGTTTATTATTATTGTTCCACAAGAATGTCTTTTTACGAATTATTTGTACTCCTCCAAACCCTCTTTGAGCCAGCGTAAAAGCTTCTTGCGTATTATTGGAGAGACTATTCCTAATTCATTGGAAAGATCCTCTTCGCTAAGATCACAAAGGCAAGAACCATCGACTGAGAGTCGTTCTGGTAAGGCTTTTACTAAATTAGTCCACGAGCTGTTCCAATTGAATGAAACAAAGCCAGACGGAGACATCCTAGACTTTCCAGCGAGATGGCTATTTGGGAAGCTTCTAATACAAGGCCTCATAATCCATTTTAATTTACAACGGCGAGACGGCTTTTGTCAATTGTTAAGAGACTCATTTTCGAAGTTCTATTTTATTTGTCGCAGCTACTGCTACCAATCCATTGCTTCTTACTCCTCATTTATCAACTGATTATGCTTTTCTCTCGAATTTAATTCAAGCTTCGCTCTAAAATAAGCCAAGCGTTGACGCAATACGACCAGATCTTTCTACTCTTGCTCAAGCATCTGGTTTTTACGCTTAAGTTTATTCTGTAGTTCGGGAATATATTTTCTTTATTATCGAATCAAATCATGAAGCTAAGCCTCCTGGTCTAGTAATTTTGCAAGCTAATTGTTGAAAATCAGCATTTCTCGCTCCAAGAGTTCGAATTTCGCTTGCATTACTGATTTAGCCAGCCTTGATTATTTATTTCAACAGATGAATGTGACTAAGTTTTACACTGGCAAAACTATTTTGCTCACAGGGTCGACAGGATTTGTTGGCAAAGTTCTGCTTTAAAAATTATTGTTCTCCTGCCCAGAAATCTCACGGATTTATGTTTTGATAAGAAGTAAGAAGGGATTAACACTTAGTGAAAGATTCCGACGGGAAGTTGTTAGCAGCATTTGTTATGACCGTCTGAGGAATATCTATGGTCATAGATTCTAATAATTTATTAACGAAAAGGTGGTGCCCATTGAAGGGGACCTAAATGCGCCTCGCATTGGAATAAAGGAAGACGATCGCAGCATACTTATCAATTAAGTCGACTGTATTATAAGCGTTGCAGCATCAGTGGACTTCAACGCCCCTTTAAACTAAGCCATCAAAACTAATATTCTTGGTGTTTGCTAATTGCTTAACCTGGCCAAATAGAGCCGACGGCTTTTATCGTTTACTCACATGAGCACTTGCTATGTCAATACTAACCAGCCTTAAGGTGCGATATAAGAGCGCATTTATAGCTAAGGCACTGACCCCTAAAACTAGTTAAAATTATTTTTGTCAATGTCTGTGGACTAGTTGATTAGAGACACTGAGGCAATAATAAAAGGCTACCCTAATACCTACACTTTTACAAAAAATCTTTGTTAAAGGATTCTTTAGAAGAGAAGATAGAATATCAGTCTGACAATTGTTAGGCCTAGTATAATCTGTTCCTCTTACAAATAGCCAATAGTGGGCTGGGTAGACAGTGTCGTCGCTATTGGAGCTATCTATCTCTATGGAGGAGTCGGCATACTCAAGCATCTTCACTGTCAGCCATAAAAAGTAGGAGATCTTATTCCCGTAGATATAGTTGTTAATTATACAATCGTTGCAAATGTTCTACACGCAGGCAAAGGTTAATTAAATGTTCATCATTGTGGGTCAAGCCATCTCAACCCTGTTAAATGGATTACAGCACTAATTTGTAGCAAAGCCTACTTTATATAGAATGCGCCAGAAATAAGCATTGGTCCATTTCAAGTCAGTTTGATACCGAGTGGAGGTTTAACAAAATTAAAACAGTTCTCGAGAAAATTACCTGCGGTTGTACTTTAGAAGATTGCACGTAAATTCGGTAATCAAAAATTAAAAAAAGATTCAAGAAAATTTTTAAAACAGATTGAAAAGGCATAACTAATAAACTAAGTATTTTAGTTTTTCATGAATCATTAGTACTTCTTCGAGATGAATCGCCTGGAGGAGATGAATAAGCTTGGCGGAGATAAATTCGCTCTGGATGTGACTCAGATTGATATGGAACATTGGGTTTGCATCTCAGTCTATGGGATACACAAGTTTATTTTGAAATAAAAAGTGGGATAGCCGCCTTCAAGAGATATTCTCACCAAATAATTAGAAGTCAAATATTTCGATGATATCAACTGGTCTCTCTCACAATCAGTTCATACTACCAATAAAAAATCTCATTTCAAATTTAATGTTCTCAGATCACAAGTAGTTTAAGAAGCTTTGAATGCTTATGCTAAAAATTTAGCAAAGAAAGGAATATCTTATGAAAAAGGCTTAAAGGAAGCTAAGCAATTGGCCTAATAATCGAGTCAAACTATCTTGGGAGACTGTCAGGCTTCAAAAATCAGAATGTTCGCCTGGTCACTTCATAAAATTTTTAAAAAGATTTTTGAAAGGATTGAGATTAGGAAGGAGCAGCTTTAATATCTAAAGGAGTTAGACGTTCCAATGATTTTACTGCCTAATCACAGAAGTTATATAGACTATGTTCTGATAGCGTATATCTGTTTTTCTCATGGAATAAAGCTACCTCTGGTGGCCTCTGATAATTCAATATCGAACATCTTCTTTCTAAGTTCTCTCATGAGAGGCTCAGGGGCCTTCTAACTTGATAGAAAACGTTACAATACTTAGCCCATTTATAAAACTATTTTTGATTAATACGTTAAACAATTGCTGTCCTAAGGGAATTGTATCCAGCACTTTCTATAAGGGACTAGATCTCGGACTGGCAAGATCCTTCAACCTAATTTCGAGCTCATGAGTGTAGGCCTCTAAGGACTGAGAGAAGGCCGCTATCAGGATCTCGCCTTGGTCCCAGTGACGATCAGTTATGAAAAGGTAATAGAGGGTGATACATTTCCTCTTGAATTGCTGGGTTAGTAAAAAGTTCAATAAAGCTTCATTAGGATGATAAAGTCGATTAAACTATTGGGTGAAAACTATGGATGCATTTATGTTTAATTCCAGAAGCCTGCCATGCTAAGCTAATACTTATAATAGGGTTCTAGTGATAAAATTGTGTCTTCGGCGGTCTATGACATTCTTCACACTATAAATGAAAACACTGTTATAATGCCAGTTTCGTTGGTAAGTGCTATCATGCTTCTTCATCGTAAAGGAATTTCTTAAGACCAGCTGGCTAGGAAGGTCAACTGGCTGTATAGATTAATCCTTTAAAGAGGATTCAGAATAGGTGGTGTTAATTAAATTGCTCCAAGAGCTACTATAAGATTTGTGTTAGGACTTTTGAGCAATATTCTTAACAAGACCAAACACAATGTATTCTAGTTAAGTTTACAGCCTGGCAGGGAATATTAAAGCATTCTGCTTTTGAGCTATTACAGAAACATGCTCGTTCACATATTTATCAACGAGGCAGTAGTCTGCGTTTGCCTTAGTGCTTTTTCTGCAAAGTCAGGAGTGCCAATCGAAACATTAGCAGAGTAGATTGGGTTTGTTTCAACAATTCTTAAAAGAGAAATAATTGTAAGAGATCAAATATCTCTTACAAACTATAAGAGAATTACATCCTTGATGCAATAAAGGCAAATTGTAAGTATTTAAGGAAACACCATTTTGTTATCGAAATCAGGGGAAGAGTTTTCAGCTTTTCTTTGTTCATTGTTATATCCCATAATTGAGTCTTATTGGGCTACTCTCTCTTATTTGATTTCCATTAACTAGAAGACTATGGATATGAAAATTAACAGTTTCATTGAACAAGTTCAGTGGTATGCCTAAACCATGCATGACGAAAGAGTAATGGATTATTACTAAAGCTGCTCTATAGAAACTATTAGAAACGCTGTCTAGGCATTCAAATAATGCAAGCTATTTAACTAGCGTCAAGGCATTATTTCTGGGACGGCTAAATAGAAGTAAATGATCGGAGTATAGAACCGTATTCGAAAACTGTTGAGGCCAGGCTTCGGGAAATAGCAAGAACGTACAAAACTTTGATTATCTTGCAATTTTTTCATTATATGTTATTATATTATTATCTCATACTTTTATGGAGTTGTCATAATTATTTTCGATTCAATATATAGCCAGCTTATAATTGGCTGTTTAAGAGTCTCAGGGTCATGATCTTGGGCATTTTCAACCACCCGATTAACTCGAACAACTTAATGGCTATTAATTCAGGATCCATTATCAAGATCACCAGGCTTAAACTAGCTAATTTTTAGTGTGTTTGATTTATTTTGCAGTAGTCTTAACGTAAAGAGATTAGGAAAGCGTTATGGCCGTGGACTAAAATTTTTTGGATGTTGGCTTCTCTTTGATATAAAATTTAATTTTGATTGTAATTTTAAAATGTAATATTGGATTGTACAATTCGATTGATTTGGGGTCAGCATGTCGGACAGCTGGGCCATCTCCTTGTAATTAGATGCATTCAGGATTTCAACTGCCATGTCTAGTTTTGAATTTTATCAAGATTATTTAAATTGATTTCTTTGTGTAAGCTGGAGGCCTTCTTGTCTTAATAAAGGATTGGACATCAATATCAATTTGATAAATGAATCATATCATACGATCATTCTTGAATTCTCTCTTCGAAAACAGACTACTTCACGTAACCCGATTCGTTTCTGACACTCGATTATTGGCTTATCTACTTTTTAGATCGCAAGTGGGAGACTCACTGTCTCCTCAAATTGCCGATCTAGGCATCCAGGTTGCTGAACTGGGATAAGTGCCTGTTTATTTTATTTTTTTAGCAGTTGCTGTCCAACTCGTTTCTCTTATCCAAGAGCTCCTTCATGTCACACTAAATTTATTGCCTCTTTTCTCTGACATTCATAAATGTTGTGCAACATTGCGCTATTATCCTTTGCTAATAACTCTCGAGATCCTTGACTTTTTAGCTCGTTCTACTCATTTAGGACCCAGTTTTCTTGATCTTTTTTCTAGCAATTTGATATTGCTGACAACTGCTTCTTTTTCGATTAAGCGACGTTTAAATAGTCTTTTAGTTTATTTCTCGTGACTATCGCTAGCTCAGCTAGTTCACCAAGTCATTTTTGTGGGATTAATTGTTCTTCAGATGATCTAGTCTTTGGTGAGATACCTCTCTAACTGGACATTCTCACTAAGATTTCTGAGATTGTAACTTCTGCTTTTGCTTATTTAAGTCCTTGTTCTCAGCTTCGTGAGAGTTAATTTCGGCCTTTAAATTGGAAGATGTCTTTAGTGTAGCTGCTAATATCTTTTAATTTCTGGCCGCCTTCACTTTGACTTCGTTTAATCTGCAGTTTAATCGCTGTTTTTGGATAAAAAACTGGTTCACTTGTTGTTCTTACCTGCCTATAAGATGTTAAACGTTTTGAGCTTTGGCTTAATTTAATTTGAGTCTTTGATGCTGCGATTAAATGCTTTAGCACACTGAATCGAATTGGCGACTCTTGCCTTTTAGGCCTCTTATTCTTGCTTTACCCTTTCCGCCTCAGCTTTTTCATCTCCTATTCTTTTACGCTTATCTCGAACTTCTGTTTATTGCCTATTTGCTTGTTCAATTTATCCTCATAGCCTGCTATTTCTTTTTTTCCTTGTTTTTCTTTGCTTGATTCTGCTCAATATTTTTGTTAAAATTGCCAATGTTGGTTGAAGATTGCTGAATCTTTGAATGTAAAATCAGTGATCATGTTCTTTAATTTTGTGATTATTCCGTCGATAACATTTTTCATGCCGAACTTTACCATATTCCTTTTCGAAGCTTCTCTTCTGCTAGTTCCTAGCTTGCTGCACAAATCATTATTACTCCTCTTTCCTGTTTTGTTTAAGGTCGATGAAATTGTTGAGCTAATTTATCCTAGCCTCATTTTATTTCATTTAGTCGATCCTACGATCCATCCCACCTTATCATAACGTAAGTCTGTCGATGTTAGTCTTCAAATCGTTGATCTTATTTTAAAGCTCCACCAATTTCCTATCAATGGCCTTGATCTGCTCTTTAATCTACTGAATTTTCTTATCGTTGGCTTTTATCTTCTCATTCATAGGAAGCCGACCGTTTAAAACAGCCCAAATAGCCTTATGTTGTTGGCTCAGGAATAAAAATGCTCATTTTGAGTCCTGCGAGACAAACTTTCTCGGATTGCTGGCATTCTGGCTTCATAATAAAAATATGATATGTTATGATTTTTGAAGGCATCATCACCAAATGTTGTCCCAACTTGCCTTTTCGGCTTTCTCTTTGTGGTATTCAGCCCGTTTATGGTCAACATCCTTATCCCACTAGTTTCCTGGCTATCTCCCTTTCTTGGGAGAATATGATCGATAGACACCCCAGGTCTAAACTCCTGATTGTTTAGCCTACTTTCTTGACTAGTTGTATTCGTGTCCATACTGATGAACACGGTGGTTTAGCCAACCTCTGTTGTCAGACATATTATAAATGCCGTATCTTATTATGAATCATATGAAATATCTATAACTTGAATGAGGTAGTAGTGGCTTATGAACAAGTCACTAGCCAGCCCTTTTCTTATTTAGTCCTCAAGGCCTCTTACTGGATAATAATCACAACCGAAATCCTCCAACATAGCGTTTTCATGGACCACCATTTGCCGACGCTCACTTTGTTTTTAGAAAATTGAATGGTCATCTTGACATGGTTCCACCTTAAAATTAAGCTCATGACTGACACTTTGATGATTCCTCAAATTAATTTAAGAACTTTTCTAATGAATGTGATAAGATGATTGCTTTTATTGATTTATGTTAAGATTTCCTTAGGACTATGGCATTTTGATCAACAACAATCACTGTAATCACTCTTCAGCTTCTTTGAGATCAAGGCCAAAGCGGCTTTGATTTAAATCAGATTGGACAATTCGTTCTTCTGCAGTCTCAATATCAGAGATCTCTCATCGAAGCTCAGCTTACATAGCTTCATCTATTCCGTGATCAGACCCAACTCTTAATCTTCTGCCTCTACTCTTTGATAAAAGTCAGTCCAAATTTGATCTCGGCTTGAATGCATAGAATCTGGACTGGTAGGTGAATGCAGTCATGCTAACTCAAGTCTGAAACCTATCGCTACTTCTTGCAGTGGTTTCTTATATTTTGTCCATCAAAATAATTATAATTTAAAATGTGAGTCAGGTCAATTTTTAGGAATCTGCAACTGGCTTGGGCTTGAAAGCCGGGGTTGGGGTTGGGGTTGGGGTTGGGGTTGGGGTTGGGGTTGGGGTTGGGGTTG
>QQSS02185966.1:0-13692 GCA_003687565.2 Craspedacusta sowerbii | reverse complement strand
ATATATATATATATATATATATATATATATATATATATATATATATATATATATATTTAACTTTTATCAGCTTATATGAAGACACATGTACGAGCAGAAAGCATGGGAAAATTTTTTCCGGTTAAGTCAAGAGAACAACAGATAGTTCACGCATGCGCATGAAGACACAAGAGTCAGGCAATGTTACATAAACACATTGGAGACATGCTATTCTATATACTGAAGTCCAGCACGAATTACGCTAAATACACGAGCGCAATGATCTAACGAGCAGTCAGTCGATTGACAAAGGCGATATCAGTTACTCAGACATTATAATGTCTATAGCAATTCTTGTTTTCGAACTATAAGTGTAGTTGGATAAGCCATACATACGTAAGGCATATACGCATATTCGTAAGCTACACTTGATATTTCTTACCGCATTTGCCTACGGCGTTGAACGGGTCCGGTGTCGAGGGCTTTATGCAAGAAAGGCCCACGTCACACTTGCCGTTTATATCGAATGGACCACCACACTCTTCTCCAAGCACTTTGGCGCATACGTCACAGCACTGGCATACATCCTTTACCAAACCACCTAAAGATGAGCGTAAGTTTTTACATATTCAATTCATAAATCATTACAGAAAACAAATGCAGAACTTACAACCAACATTTACAGCGTTTTAGCATTTCAAAAAACATGCGCCATTGCGAAGATCCTGAATGGTATGTGGGCAATCAAAATCGACGCAAGGGAAGCTAAATTAATCGTTTGACATTATCCAAATTTCTTTTTAAGCGATCGCAAATTTTTATCCAGGAAACTTAGAAGGCTGCCCAAATGCACTCACTTCTAGCCAGAGTTTCATTCAAAGAAACCGCGCGATACTTTTTACTGATTATCATTGTGACATTTTCTACTTTAAACCTTCAGAAACTTCGTGCAAAGGCCATAAACTTTTCAATTCCTGAACACAATCTACGTAGATATAAATGAGGCGACTACGAAGCCTGGCTATACCTGGGCAGCACTCCGGTTTCAGGCACGAAACTTGCGAGCAAGGAAGGCACGACAAAGCATCCGTAAGAACCGACCACGACAGACCAATAACAATCACCAGCATCGTTTTCTTCCCGACGGCCATCATTAGACGAACATGAAGCTGGAACAAATAAACGTCAATAAGAGCTCAGGATAATCCCCAACCCGCATCGTTTTTTTGGCCACGAAATCCTTACACAAAATTCTAAAGGATTAACGGACATGAATTACGTCAAGACATAGGGCTATTTTAGTAAGATGCAGGGCCATTTTGAATTGGCGATAAATTTACTTCAGAAGGAATTGGGCGAAGTTAGGTGGTATTTCGAAATGCCATACTGAATGCAGTACATGTGAATTGAATGCAGAGATTTGAAAGTCATCCTCTGAAGTAAGAGCAAAGACTAGTAAAGCTTTCGCGCAAACGCGGCTAAAAATTTGGCTAAATCCATTAGAAAGTAGCAAGGTACAAGCTCGATTAAGATATTGTGATTAATCTAATAATTTCGAGGGTCTACTGTTTTCAAGGCTTTTCGTATTTTACAGAACTGGTCTAATTAACAGAACCGGAGAATTGGAGAACTGGTCAAGGATGCCGACAGGCTTTTTTAATGAGCGGCTTCAGCGATGCGTTTCCCTGTAACTTGCACCCCAATGTAGAGGCACTAAGATGTAGAGGCACTAAGATGTAGAGACACTAAAATGTAGAGGCACCAAAATATCGAGGCTCCAAGTTGGCGAGGTTCGTGCTGCAGCTGTACGAAGACGCTAGAAAGAGCTGAGAGCTGATATGAAAGTATATTCTTACTACTTTGTTACTTCTGCTCTTCTTTTGTCTCTAAATATAATTACATGAACGGGTTTATATGCAGTCTGGAGGAGGAAGTTGTTATATACAGATTGTCCAATAGAAGGAGCAGCGAGCTTGTTTCGGGGTTTTCTATGCTCACTTCCTCCTCCTTGACCAAGCTCGAGTGGAAACATCGTGACAGGTAATGGTCAATGGATGACCGCAGAGTTCGAGGTAACCATCAGATGTTCATCAACCCAATCATAAATTTGGCGCATCATTCGCTACGAGAGCAACAACAACAACAAAAACAGCAACAGCAATAAATAAATCAACCACAACAACAACAACAATTATTGATTCTAATATCAGTATTACGACTTGGATGAGCACGTTTTTACACAACTTGTTCATGTCTCCAGGGGTTTCGAGTTCTTTATGGGACTCCAAGCAGTTGCTTGGCCAGTTAAGACTCCAACCAAAGGTCTCTGATGAGTCCCTTGGCCGGGACGAAACGTACGTAAGGCTAGCCATTTTTGATTGTTCATGTAGACCACTTTTATGTACACGTTGTCTAGCCACGTGTCAACTAAAAGGCTTGGTAGGTCATTGAGAGTGTAAAACTTGCAACTAATACCATAGACAGACAGGATGCCTCCAATCTTAGTTATTTTCCCAGAGTAAAAGGCACTAAAGAGCAGCTTAATCTGTGATCGTCGGAAACGGCATGTATCGCCAAAAAACGGCCGCATTAGAAAATCGAGACGAGGCACTTGTAGTCAATAAAAGAATAATCAAACCCGACCGTTGTCCCTAAATGACGGCAATTAGCAAGGGGATAAAGTCGCAAGTGCGACCGCTCAGCAAAGAAGGATATCCTGAAATTTAGAATAAAACACGAACGGTTTGGTTTTGCGCTATTCGAAAGTGAGTTACAAACATGTGTTTGTGTGTGTAGGTGTTTGCGTGTGTGACTGTAACCAGCCAACGTATTCCAAAGGGAACCTGGCATTAGATTCAACAAGATACTATTATGACATGCTAAGTGACGCTCAACTTGACGGAAAGTCTCCGCGCTTCAAGGAAATCCAATCAACTATATCAAGAAGGAGCATGCTATATCAGCTGGCTATAAATGGCTATAGGCAGGGTTATGCTAAACGGAAACTTTCAACTCGGGCAGTGGATAGGGATACAAAAGGCAGCAAAGCTGGTTTGCGGCAGGTGTGCCTGATAGTAACTCTTCATCACAATATCGGATGCCCCCGGCCCATCAGCGCGCGGGGGGGAGGACTAGCTGTCCGGATCAGCTGTAGCCTCTACGAGAAAAGAATGGTCTAAGTCTTCCATGCAAATGCCTCCATATGTGTGAGGCTTTGGCCTTGCCTAATGCCCTTCGCCTAGTAAGGCAAGGACACAGCCTCGCATATATGGAAGCATTTGCATGGAAGTGATTGCAAGAATGGTCAAAGCATGCGACTGCGAAGAAACTAAGGGTGTCACAAAATGCACGAATAAAGCATCATCCCAAACGACAATTCACCGGCCGTCCCTTTTTTTTTATTTCTTATTATTTCTTATTTTTTTATTTCTTATTATTTTTATATTTTATTTTATTTTTTTCCGGATGCCCGGCAGCTCAACGGAAATGTTGAGCAGTTACTTTTGCGCATTTAGCGCAAGATAAAATATAAAAAGTTTAAATACCCATTGCACGCGTGTATGCTTGGAGAATAAAATGCACCATTGCGTAGAATTCATGAACATTGGGGTTGGTGTCCTGGGTGGGCAGAATTATTATTAGTTTAGAAAATCGTTTGACCTTTCGGTATATCCAAACATCATAACATGGTACCTATGGAAAATCTTCGTCAAAAGTCAGGCTTTCCTACTTAAAAGAAAGAAAGAAAGAAAGCAATCGCCAACTAATAAAACAAATCGTTAGGTGAACATTCAAGTTTAACGGAAGACAGACGATAAAATCCGCACTAAAGAAGATTGGAGCTATGAGTAAACACAAGCCACGAAATGTAAATAAAGTCCGCCTCCGAGGCAATTACTTGGAAAAATAACAGAGGGCAGATGTTCATCGCGACCACTAGGGTGCAAACCTAGCTTACGATATGGCAGGTATCTTGCTTCTACAATGCCACCAATAATTCCAAGGTTTTATGTACGAAGCAGCGAAGTGGTGAGCCGGTGTAGAAAGCTTTGCTACCTATGAGGGGAAATCCGTTAAAAAAGCTGCAAAGAAACACAAAAACGACCGTTACATACCTTGCAAGCACTGCTCTTTGAACTTCTCGCAAAACGCCGTCCAAGATCGCTCGCGGTATTTATATACTCAACTGCTGCATGCCAAAAAATAATTGTCGATTAAGCAAGGAGTGGGCTCGAAAGGATATCGGCTCGTTGGCGGAATGGCCGATTCGATCAACATTAAGCGCTCACAAATCTCCCGATTACGAGTCATAATACCCCGGTCTAAAAGCACCATTACCGACGAGCCTAGAGTGGGCAGACTTGGCCCAACTAGAAACTTTGCAGTAATACATTAAAAAGCGGAAAACCTTTTCCCACCCGCAAACTTTGTATCAAAATTACCCATGGACAAAAGGTGTTAATAATAGGCGCATGATACGTTTGATTGATGGATGGAGCGACTTTTTGGTTTACTGCTTCCCCTGACTATGACGGACGGAATACGAAATAATTTTTTGTTTAGCTGATTGCTTTATTGATTTCTTGCTTATTTGACGGAAAGCCGAAGGACTGGATGATGGAAAAGGCTTAATTGGTCGATTAACTAATTTTCGGACTGACTGACTGACCGATTGATTGGTTTTTATCGATTGGTTGATTGACTGATTGACTGGTTCATTGCTTAGTTGACTTAGTTCGTAGACTATCGAATAAGAATTCCCGTGCGCATAAACCGTCTGGGCAGTTTCGCATTTCCAGATCGAATTGTTCCCAATCTATAACAGTTCCCACTTGCGCAGTGCTTTCAGTTCAAAACAAGATTTTCAATGCCCATATATGTTGCTTCTTGTTGGTAGCACACTTACAAATACATACACACAAACAGGCGCTCAACCGAGCTATCGCAAAACACAAGCAGACACCTGGAAACGCAAGCATGACGCAGTTATGAAACCCGTTCGGTTTCTGGATTTCCGCCCGACAACTTATTGTTTCTCTCTGCCAACAAGGAAGCAAATCAAAAAGTTGGTTTAACGTGACTGATCGTTCCACAACCTGGGTACACCCTTTCGGTCAAAGCAGTTTGCACTTTGGATCAACGTTTTATTGTATCTTTGATCTTATCATTGTATCATTTATTGTATCAAAATAGTTTTCAAAATCTTGTCATGCCAAGTAACATACGACCTGCATCTTTTAGCAACTCGAGCAAGGTAGTTGAAGCGGTTCTTGCCGGAAGCAGTTGCTCTTATAACCGCACTCGCCGAGATACCGTCTTCAAGACAAATGCTCGGATAAAGAAATGCGAAGTCCACTATGTCATATCTTCAAGATGGCAAGATGTATATTGATCGATTGAAACCTTTGCAGTTCGCAAATCGTTTGCTTTAAGCAATAACATCAGCAGGCGATTTCGTATCTTTCCTAATGTTATTTGGCAGCCTTTTTATTTTCAATTCTATAATATTGCAACTTTTAGCCTTTTTATCGTTTTATATGTGCCACGGTGTTCAATGATGCCTTTAATCAGCAAGATAAGATAGAAACTAAGAAGCTAGTCTAGCAGAGATGCAGCTTGTGTCGAAGATATGTTGATATGCCGTTCGTTTTTGCATAAGAAGACTTCAAGTTCATTTTATCTTTCAGTAAGCCTTCAGGCAATCCTTTAGCACAATTATTCTGCGCCTCCTTTTAGCCCTAAGATTATCCTTAACCCCCTCCCGTGATGTCCCCTCCCCTGATGTGGCTGCGCCTGGAGGGCATACATCTTCCGCTTCCTGGTCCGTTATTTTGGACTTCCTTACCAGTGGCAGCACTTCGATCCTACGGATTGTGTGTCGCCTTGGAAACATGGTTGTGTTTAGGCAAAAACTAATGGGGGCAGCTGGTCGGCGAATCATAAGTTTGGGCTAGAAAAGTTTGCGTTTTTTCTGAAATGTCAGCACATTTTTTAGTTGGTGTCCTAGCGAAGGCTTTCAAAAGACAAGGCCGACTCAATTAGACTTAACTGTTAGTACTCTGCCCTCGCGCCCGTCATACTGCTGACGTAACAATTTTTTTTCTTCTTCTCGCCCTTTTCCGGTATTCTTGCTCACCAGTTAATTTGAATGATCGCGTATGTGTGAGACTTTGGGTGAGCTTCCGAAGTAATAAAATCTTGACAGAAATTTGTTTGTGTTTGTGGGTGGGTACATCCTACGGACCTTTGTGTTACGACACATAAAATGCGAATATGTAAATGGTCGCACTCCATACATATTTATGGTAGATATATATATATATATATACAAGTACACACACACACACACAGACGCACACACACAGACGCACACACATACACATGTATGTATGCTAGTATAAAAGGTCATAGTCGTAAATGTACATACTGTTGCGCGCTTCATATTTATGTGTTTGGACAGACGCATAAATGTTTCGACATCGTCCTATTGTAATTCTTAAGAACCCCTCTCGCGTGCGTGGTTTATTTATGCGCATTAGATGCCTTATTTGCTCTGCTACAAGCACATTCAATTATTTTTTATTTTATTTATTTAATATTATTTTTTATTTTATTATTTTTTTATTCATTGTTGTTTGCTGCAAGCATCTTCAATTCAGTCATTCGTTTCCCAGTGCTTACTTTTGCGCCTTGAAATATCGCATGAAGAGGTTGTTCGTGGTGGTGAAGAGCCCTGAGTTTGAACGGGTTTGCAGTCCATCTATCGCCAGTGACATAGAATAAACACACTTGTCAGATTTTGGGTGAGCCTGTCAAGGGTTAAGAGCTCTAGGGCTTGGACGACTGGTCGATGCTCCGACGATCGGGAAACTGTCATCGCACTGTCCCCTCCCTGTTCAGGAGACACTCATTGCATAATGGTACTCAAGATGAATTAACGACCATAAACCTTGGCATATTTCGTGCCATACCTCAATGGGTGAGACATGTACACGCGCAACGTTTGAGGTAAAAATTATGTCCAAATCACCTATTTTTGTCCGGTGCAATTCCCGTCACCGATGGTCGTATAATGTTGCGTAAGGGGTGATGCGAGGAAGCATTGCGAAAACGATTCGATATTTCAAAAAAATTTTCATCTATTTGTCTGCAATTTTTTTTTGCAACGACAACGTGCCAGAGGCGAATCGAATCATTTAGTATTTTGCTTCTTTTTATTAGCTCACGAGCTTTGCAGTTTCAATGGTTAAGTTTCCATTAGGCATCATGGATTAAGCTCAGGACAGCTTCGATCGGATGCCTTTCGATTTCTGGGCAGCTACGTTTGTCTCTTTTATTGTTGTGTTAAGAGAGTTCAATTTTACCATAAATTCTTTTCGTAGTGGGCAGTTTTGGTCTTCCATGCGTCATACTGGTCTCGTCGCCTTTCTGAACGGAGAGGTAATCGCTAAGAACTGGGATAGCCGCAAGGCATTTGCTAATACGCCACCTATTTAATGATGGATATTTGTGGCCAGCTTGCAAGATTTATTATTAGTAACTGCATTATTACATCGCATAGGGCTTTCCGGGCGGTCGTCAAGACTTGTCAAACAGAGGTATGCCCTTTGGCTCAACCCAAGAGAGGACTTTCTTTCTAAAAACAGACAACCTTCATACTACAGCTTCTGCACTCCCTCCCAACAGGTTGGTTACAGGGTTATATAAGGACTCCTTAAATCGACGGACTTAATAATACGTAAGGCATTTTTGAAGCCGGGGAGCTCAGTGAAGAATTCGTCATTTCTTTATTTAGCAATAAATCTAATGTTATTTGTTTATGAATCAAACAGCTAGCCTGATGTACGTTTCGTTCCAGCCAAGGGACTCGTCAGAGACCTTTGGTTGGAATCTTAAATGGCCAAGCAACTTCTTGGAGTCCCAAAACCCCTCACTCAAAACCCCTGGAGACCTCGATCTCACGAGAGCAGAAGCTCTGAAGTGAACAGTTGCACGAGATCGTCACAGCTTTAGCAGCTTGCCCCCAAATCACTTGAGCATTGCCAGCGCGTTGTACGCTAGAAGAATCCCTTGTAAATAATCAAATGCTAGGCTTACCTACGTTTCGTACCGGCCAAGGGAATGGTCAGTGACCTTTGGTTTGTAATGACCTCCTTCGTAATGGTTCAATTTATTCAATAGCGTCTGCATATTGAAGACTGATGGACCTCAGTTTGGAAATTCGTTGGTTTTCCATGATAAGTACGTGTGCACTGTACATGACCAAGTAACGCGCACACCAGCGCAAAGTGCAGGGCTTATAATTCGGATTCGCAACTCCTTGCGTACGTTATTTTTTATGTACTTGTGTGCGATATTCAGACCACGCAGGGCGTTTTTGGCAGCAACAGTTGTTGGTTCTGTTGTTGGAGGTGCTTGTGGTTGTAGCGGTGGTGTGTGGTTGTTGTTAGTGGTGGTTGCGTGAGCGCGTATGCAAAGTTCAGTGTCACAATTTTTGTAAGTGTGGGCCGCAGAAAGCAGGTATAGTAATGGAATGTGATTTA
Organism: Craspedacusta sowerbii; assembly: GCA_003687565.2. NCBI lineage: Eukaryota > Metazoa > Cnidaria > Hydrozoa > Limnomedusae > Olindiidae > Craspedacusta > Craspedacusta sowerbii. The sequence goes on along the minus strand of QQSS02185966.1, from coordinate 5,170 downwards.
CATGTTAGAATTTGCTTCCACAGTATTAAAGTTATCTGTGTGTATCTCGTAGCAAGCCTATCGGAAGAGGGAAGTTCGTTTGTTTTCTTCTTCACGTGGACCTTTTTTTGTTTTTCTCCTCTTTTTTCAAATTTAATTACGAGGTTCAATACTCAGTTTTTAGTGCCCCTTCCCCCCCCCCCTCGAACCTGCTTGTGGGATTGTGGGACCATTATTTCTTCACCGGGAAGTCTCGCTTGGTCACCGATGGACCCATTACATTGAGGAAGGCGACGGTTTGCTATCAGTGGCAAAACTCAAAAATAATTGCCTCGTCAAAAAATCTATGTAAGTCTGGTGCGTGAACATATGACCGACCTTCAAATAACGCCAGTACATCAAGCACTACTCGACATCTTGTCAAATATCGGGTACCTGGACAATAAAATTTAACAGCGGATATCGCAATAGAGGCTACGTCGAATCGGGTGCCATATTTTGCTTTTCAACGTGATGAATACCAGCTTTTAAGAGCATCCTCGAAGTTTGCACATATACAGATAGTGAGTCATGCCAAAGATCATTATAACTAACAAGATAAGATGGAGAGCCAATGGTTAGTAAAGGATTTTTTAAAAGACGAGACCTTGATAATAAGGACTAATAGATAACAGATTAATAAATATAAGACTTTAAAAAATTTTATATTAATAGCCGAGTGTGTTTTTGACGGTCCATTATTTGAATTAGCAGGAATTCAGTTAGGCCGGGAAGTAGACCGAGAGGTAGGTTGGTGATGTTGTTCGAGGAATGACATCTGTTTTGATTCTATAAATATAAATTCTAGCAATAATTCTAAGCGCAAACATCTTCATGTTCTCATCAAGATCAGTTTAGCGCTCGAGTTACTAAACCATGTCAAGTATTTATTACATAGCGATAAATGCAACCGGACCGAAATTCGAACGTTGATATGAAACTGACCGCGTATATTATTCTATTCAGGGTTGCTTTTCATTGGTTCGAATACCGTTCGAATGGGATGGGAGATATCGCTCTGTATCATGCAGGAGCGACGATGACGTACTTGTTCGCGAGCCTCCTTTTTTTTGTTGAAAAATCAAGTAATTTCCAGCGGAACAATTCCTAACTGTTGATGGCTAAGCTAGCTGGGATCTGCAAATCTTACCAAAACACAAACCAAAACTAGCCAGAACTTTGGCAACCATTGAAAATTTTTGGAGCTTGCAATATAGTCTCTCAACGTACCGTATCACCCATGTCACTGCATAGCCTGGATTCCTAGCCTAGACGTAAGGAAACACGCGGACACTAAAGCGAGTATCAACGTCTTTCAATAAAATTAGAAAACAGCGCATCGGGTTTGGGCATGTGAAGTAGGGAACTTGAGAACTAATTGTTTGCACAAGGAATTTTTGGTCCGCGCCATCGAATGCGCTTGCCCACGTATTTAAAAATTGTGCCTGGGACTATGATGTATTCGTTTGAATTAATCGGAACTCATATCAAATTATCATTTAGGCACGATATCACAGACGAAGAAGCATCATATGGATTTTATGACTAATTCACGATAAATCAGCTTGTAGCCTCTGCGTAGTTGGCACTAGAAAAGCCTACTCTAATAACGCAGCTAAGTGGTTTAACCTTGAGCACTACGAAAGCGATAATAAAATAAAAACATGACCAAGTCCAAAAGCTACTTAAGTACGACCACCTACGCAAAGGGCTGCATCTTGGGTGTTCGGATTTTAGGACACTTACGCACTTCCGGCGTTCATCGCAGCTTCTTCCCCCTCTGTGGTTTATGAGCCCCACGCGTTAATGTCTTCGCAGAGCTAAAAAATGCTTTAAGAATTCTCGTTGTGTGGGTGTCAAAGGTCCTATATCAAGGAAGCTGTAACGGCCACGAATCCATCCACCACCACGCAACACAGAGGCACTTTAGTCTTAGCCGTTAATCGAAAATCTTTTAATGCGATTTCTTCCTGGCTTAGGAAAAATAGCCAAACGACGAACAATACGCTCTGAACATTACTACCAGCGTGAAAGCAGCATACATTTACCAACCCATGCTCATAAGTTTACCATACAGAACAGAACAGCGCAGAACAGAATTTATTTATTTCCCAATAAATGGATCGCATCGAATAAGGACTCTTGAGATATAATATGTATTATCTCATAAAAGCGCTCATCAATGTATTTATTGGAACAGGAGACATTATCTGTAGCCGGGGGGTTAATATGATTGAGGATCCCTCCTTGCTCAGACTAAACACAGTCATTTATTAGTTTAAATAAGAGGGACGTCGAAACAGGGGGATACTTACAGAATATGGAAAAAAGAAGGTGAGACAAAGGTCTTATTTGAGACAATCTGACTTGTGATATGTGCAGGTCTTAAGAAAACATCAAATTTATGAGAACTTATGATTACTACACTGGCATAATTCTTTTGTATCGAAAGAAAAATGAAAATAGAAAGTCAGTATATGGTGCTGCTTTGACCGAAGTTTTAAGTCGAAACGTATTATACTCAGTCGACAGTTATTTAAAGTGTTAAATAAAGTATATAAGTAAGCAGCGAAATTCCCTTAGATGGAGCTATAATCATGATACTAGGTTAACAAACAAGCACCATCACCATTTAATCCATCACCAAAATTAAATGCCCTTAAAATCTACTTTGGTCAGACAAACAGAAAGTAATGAGCGCTCGCAGATAAATACAATATTGAATATTAAAACCAAACATCAATAAAACGTGAATACCGACACCAAAATTAAATAACCCTTATAATAATTTTGATGTCCCACTGAAAAAAATTAGTTTGGTAAGACAAATAATAAGTAATGGGCACTCCCCATCCAGCTTACTTTGGCAAGCGGAAAAATCGCAAGACGTGCCCTATCAATATGCGTTTTTCAAGGTAAAATTAGAAATCAATACGAACAAGTACGAAGCAATACGAAAAAGTAAACCGTAAGAAATCGTCCATATGGAAAGCACGTGCTTGCCAAACTGCTCACATGATTCATTTGCAGCCGTAACAGCAGGGACGTACGTACGGGTCTGCGTCGCGAAACTCATTCTCGTTTGAAACGAGAAATATTGAGAAATTTCGAGAAATTTCTCGTCTCGTTTAAAACGAGACGGATGTCCTTCTCGTCTCAAAACTTCTCGAATAAATCAAGACGGACGCAAAATAAATTATTACGAGATTTTAACGTACTTCTTGAAATAGCATGAATTTCTCGAAACTTAAATTATATTTTTATAACATAAATCGACGACATTTCGAAAAGATTCGAGAAATAACAGCTCATTTGCATGTCCCCACAACTTGCACTTTAGCGCGTTATGTTTATTAACTTGTGCTTATATAGATACCAACGTGTCTATAAACTCTTTCAGATGCCACGATCATTTATGAGACGAAAAAAATTTTCACAGTGGGAAGACCGTAGAAAGTATTGAACAGGAGTGTACTGTGATTACTTAAGACTAGTATCGGAGCTAGACATCTGTTAATGGATGAATCAGTTGAAAAGGAATATATTAACTCCCGATAGGAATATGTCATGCATTGCCCATGATTCAGTTGGACTACCCACCCTTCCCCAGCAGGGAGAAGGAAGTGCCTGGGCTCCAGTCAAGCTGGGTTGAGGATAGAATGTACTCAAGCTGGGTCAAGGAGAAGGAAGTGAGCAGGGATGAACCTTAACCCTAATCACCCTGCTAATTTCATTGGACAGTTGCTAATCAGAACGAACGACTTCCTCCTTCACCTGTATAAATACCACATGTAAATATATTTATATATCTCTCTCAGTTCTGATTTCCTTTGTAGCGTCTTCGACATCCTGCCGATAAAGCGAACCTTGACAGAATAAAGTGACCTATAATTCCTTAAGTTTAATTATCTTCTAAAATTTACCTAGCTCCGCGCAATACTAAGTTCACACTAATCTAGAAATAACTTGCCATTAGATATTAAAAATATTAAATAACCCTTTTTGAGAATTGCACTGAAAAAAGAGTCATCAAACAACGTTTCCTAGCAAAAATTTATGACCTCTGGCGAATGGCCGATGGTATGGAGCAGGAATTGCTTCTGCCGCTTTGAAGCTAAATCTTTTCATTCTCTCTCTCTCTCTCTCTCTCTCTCTCTCTCTCTCTCTCTCTCCCTCTCTCTCTCTCTCTCTCTCTCGACTTTACCAATTTGTGTACGATGAAAGGGCCATTTATTAGGCATATCCTTAGTTTCTTTGTATCCTGCTCGCCAAGTGGTGTTCTCCGTTTTCAAGAATTTGCAGATTTTTTTTCCGTTTTAATATGGTGGTGGTAACTGTCTCGTTAGGTGCATGGCGTTGACTATTTTATTTTATTTTATTTTATTTTTGTTTTATTTTGTTGTCGTAGACGTTTTTTGCGGATGTTGTAAAATTATAAACGCATGTAAAAAAAAAAAAAATTAAAAAGCGCCATTTATTGTAGAGGCACTGATGCCGGCAAACAGTTCTGTAAATCGTTCTTCATCCATTCTTTCTAGCTCTACCTAAAAAACTTTTTTGGTTTGTGGTTAGTGTTCCAATTTATAAGTTCTGCCTTAAATTACATCTTTTAACAGTTTCCTCATTACAACACGTGTCTACTTTCGGCGACGTTAATACCGTTACGCTTAATCACAAGGAAGAAGAAACGATAATTCTACAAGAAGCGACTGTTTAATGCCTCATAGTATGTCTGAGTCATGTCTATTTTTCGTTTTCAGCCACGAAATGAAGCTACCGCCAAAACTCTTTCAGAATTTCAAGTCAAAACTTTTTTGTTATGGTCACGAGTGGTAAAGTTTGAGTGGCTGCGGTCATAATTGGCCTCAAGGCCAATTAAAACAAATAGAAAGTGTTCTTATCGCTCGCGGCGAGGGGCAATTTTTACTCGCGCAGTGTGACCCTCTGAAATAGGAAAGCCTTTGCTCTAATTTCAGATAATTTAATATATATATATATGTGTGTGTATGCATATATTCCAACGTAAAATTGCGATTAAATATACACCCAAGCCTTCGCTGATATCGGTGCTAGGTTTGTGCTTGTGTGTGTGTGTGTGTGTGTGTGTGTGTGTGTGTGTGTGTGTGTGTGTGTGTGTGTGTGTGTGTGTGTG
>QQSS02185955.1:0-13694 GCA_003687565.2 Craspedacusta sowerbii | reverse complement strand
AGATAGATAGATAGATAGATAGATGGATGGATGGATAGATAGATAGATAGATAGATAGATAGATAGATAGATAGATACATTGTGCGAAGTTAGCTTACGTTAACATAATAATATTAAGACATGTACTTACTGCAGGTCCCATGCGAGCCATACGGTGGAGAAGTGACCCCATCCAAGCTTGCGAATCGTGTGATACCGTCCATGAAACAGATCGCCGATCTTCACAACGTGGTATCCACCTACCCACGGCACAATCACAAAGAATCAAAGCACATTTACGCCAAGAGTCATACAGCACAACATCATGTACGGACGTCCGACCCATGACCATAAGCGTTTTCCTATTCATGACCTTGGACAAAGCATCACTATAAATAACTAAGCATAGCTTGCCTGGACACAACCTCAAAAAGATCAGTCAAATACAATAAGCCCGCACTATAAAGGCTTAAACAAAATATGGCGTTAACAATGGGCCTCTAACACAGTTACGTCCATGGATCAACGGGAATCACCCGACTCTTAAGGTCAAAGCCAAGTCCGTTGCAAGTTCTCACCAAGCAGTGTTTGAACGCAGGTCTGCAAATTACATTGGCAGGCAGACGAAACGTCTTCAAAGAAGGCACCAAGTCAGGTCAATGGTGTGGATGTGCGCTGACCAGCTCTGTCAGTGCGGTGGTACAAGCGCGACTCTCCTCCGTACACCCACAGACAGACTGATCGTCAATCTTCAACGCTCGCTCTTTCCGCCACTGGAACGTCCCACGCACCACAGAGGAGTGTGACGCATGCGACAGCAAAAATAGGGAAAACGCGCAAGAAAATCGCAAGAAATCGGAAAAAAAACAACGCTTTTTCAACGGTGCACTGTACGCTTGACAGACGCGACGCCAAGATACCTTCACTTTGCTGGATCGAGGAGCCTGAACTCTCGTGTAGCGCAGGAACTTTGTCCGCATTCCAAAAAAAAAAAAAAAAAACGGTGGATAAAAAGACAATAACTGCTTAAAGAGAATAGTTGCTACGCATCGTTGCTACGCATCTGGCGTCATACTTGCAATTACGGCCACCTACATGTAACGACCATACAATGACAGGTATTCCAGATAGCCAAGTTTAAACCAGTAGTCAATAGTGCCACCAGGTCGTCTTGCGCGTGCATGGCGACGCTTCGGTATTTATCGCCGTTGTGAATGGCAAACTTTAGAGCATCTTAAAGCTCTAGGTAATCAAATACTGCATGGCATAACAGAAAGCCCATAAATTTATTTTCAGGTAGCCAGCAAATGTCAGCAAAGGGTTAGTAGCCATATCCCACAGATTTACAAGTCCATTGCTTCTTGCATCCGATTTTTTTTATTGATCCCCAATTTCTGTTCCGCACTTCAAAGCAAACAACAGTTAAAATACTGACAGCAAAAGTTCTCTGCCCCGCCCAGAATAAAATACGCATATAAATAAGATACCTTTACAGTAATCGGATACATCTTCTTGTTCCTCTTCAGTGTCGCTGTCCAGATCATTATCGCTAGCAGACAGCTGAATCACCGCCTCTTCTTCATCCTCGGCCGGTACTGGTATGCTACCAGGAAAAAGAGAACCTGAAGCTTAGCATTTAATCACACCGTTGCTTTTCATCCATAATATAATTGCTCACTCCAAAATGCGTTGCTCCCGAAATGGTATTAAAACGCAGTTTCGAAGTTTCTAAGTTTAGAGGCAGTTTCGAAGCAAATTTACAAGCCAGCACATCAAGAACTGCTCATTTACCTTACTTCCCTGTTCTGAATGATTGTATTGCGTTATTCAAGGCGAGCACATTTGTGGCACACCTAGTTTTCATTCCTATTTTATTGATTAGTAACTCACATGCTCTTGGGTAGCTCCAGGCGTGCAGTTATTTGCAATTCCCGTTGCGAGCAACGTATGTGAGCGCTTAAATTTTTTTCCAGGTTTCAATTGTGGTCTTCCTTGCCTTGTGCAATGTCGTTGCGTGAAATATTTGCGCTGCCTTCGACGTTTAGGATTGATTTTCATTGCGAATCACCGGAAATAAACGAGGCATAAGGCTGCCTTATTGTAATTCCGTGTCGAGTTAATCAAAGTAATCGCAGCAAAAACGGGGAGGCTCTTTGACCAAGCAAGGACATTGTCACCAGTCGGAATAAACTTCCAAATTTTACTGCAAGCCTATCATTTTCTTTTTTATTAGAATCGTTGTCTTGCGATTATGAACATTTATAACAACAAACCAAAGAATCTGCGTGCAATCAGATATGTATTTACCTTCCGCATATAAAAGTTCAAAAAAGATGTTACAATGACTATACCATTTATGTACATGTGGATCTGCCAAGGGACAGGTTTTCCAAGCACCACATTACCCACAAACACACACACACACACACACACACCCTCACGCGCACATTCACAGAAACATACAAAAACAAACACAAACGCTCACAAATATTAAGAGGGAGAAAGAGCGCTCCGAAATCTTGAACTTGAAGTATTGACAAAAATTAATACCAACCAAACGCGTACTTAAACGAGTAAAAGAAACACAGCAACAAACGATTTGACTGCAAATCTTCAAACTTTGCTGCTAGTTGCAGCCTTGCTAACATGAGTGAACAAACGAAAACACACATGCACGCGTGCACAGATGAAAAGCCGAAAACAGAAGTCATGATTCGGCGAAATGCGACATTGACATAGGCTACTCCATTACACGCTTCATCAGAAAAGATCTTGCGCTCACTGTACGTTGAGCAAGAATCCCCACAGGTGCCCGACGCGTGCACATCCATTCCATTACATATACACATATACATACGATCCATGTGTATAAGTCTAGTGCTGGCTACACGGTTTACGTCTCAATCCGTCATAACTGCACATCCTTGCTAAGATAACACATAAGCACATACACACGGACTTCCAAAATAAGCTGATACCCAGGTACCCAGGGATGCCGAAAATCAACAGGACTAACAACTTCCAAACTAACACTTACTAATAACACGAAAAAACTAAGGACTTTCCTTCACCGCAAATATTACTCACACAACAAATCTCCCACAGGCACGTTGACCTAAGTTTAATTCACAACCTGCAAAGCACGAGAAATCCAACAACCCCTGTGGTTACAGACGCATCATGAGATGAATAAAAGCAACGCTTATCGATTGAAAGAAAGAGCACAAAAACAAAACAAAACAAACAACAACAAAAAAAACACTGAAAAACATAACAACTACTAAAACAAAACCAGCAACAACCAAAGCAATAGAAATCATAACTAAATTTCATCAGCGTCCCAACAAACAATTAAGCCGCAAGCGCCTGCTCAGTTTAACAAGGCCGCAATGCAATGGAGTTGGTTCGTTGGGACCATCATATGGCTCCAAACTGTTAAGCACCTTCTAAGAATTGCTTCTTCTGGAAAGCTGCACCTACACATCGCACGGCACCAGAGTAAGCACCGGTATACGAAGCTCAAAATCACAGCCATTAAACTGCTCACACAAACCCTTTAGGCAGACTCCTACATCCTCCGCTAAATTATAGTGCGGAAGCATCTAGCATTACCCACAGAACGGCCTAGCGGGATGCCATGCCGAGGTCAGCCAAAATAACTACTAGACCCTAACCTCAGAACAGGAACCTCGATCCCAAGCTCGTGAGCTCTCACCTCGAGGCTAACTCCTCCAAGATTTTAGCAACTTCTGCAAGCAGGCACGAGGTGCGCCTGCACTTTGGGTCTGGTTTCGAAGGTGGTCTGGCTCGGCTGCCATGGTAAGCGTGACCACTAGAACTCACTCCACCAGAGCAACGCAGGTGCTGATTCCCCATCACAATATTTGACTTTGGTACATCCCGTAGCCCTTGGGAGGCATGACCCAGTCTCCGACTTAGACGCAACGCTACTGTTTGACGCTACTCATCGCCGCAATGCTCTCATTGTAGGTCGAAGCTGGCAAAACTTAGCACCTTACGTCGAAAAATGGTCCAGCGGCTTGCATCGCCAATAGTTTTCAAAGCCATGCCATGCATCCAATTAAATCAACCAGCATACACCAGGGCAGTTTACATACTAACAACTTCAGGGCTGCTCCAAGTTTCAACCATCTACAGAAACTGTCGCGCAAACCGATGAATAATTTAAATAAGCAAGCTTTAGCCCACCCAGTACGTAATGTGAGAGCCGATGAACAGATGCTATCGGCTGCATATTAAGTACGCTGCGCTCTCGTTTTACGAAACCTCTGGGATTTTTAAACAACGCGTGAAACTCTTCTAGCAGAAGAAACCCACTAAGACGTCACAACTGAGCCGAAAGACCAATTCGAGGGTAGTCTATGGGTTATCATGTGGCTCCGACCCAAGGCCACGTTCAATGGTGGCAACAACTGTGGAACATCCCAAAGGACGGGAAATAAGAGCAAATCTGTTCCATGCCATGCGATGCTGAGAGAAGCATCTGTTGTTGACACTCTTTCAGATGAACTTCCAACCGCTCGCTAATGTCTAACGCCCACTAAGTCAAGCACGTCCTTATAGCATACATGGAGACTGCCAAGTTGAGGCAAGTCATAAACGGTTACTAAATCTTTAATAAATCTCGCATAATTAACTAAACCTGCCAGCTTAAGCGTCGTATTCTTTTTCTACTTCTTAAGAAAGCCTAGATACCCTAAGCACTTAGTTAGCCCAGCAAACTCTAGAGCGGCGAAAGTTAACAGCAGGCTTGCAAAGCGCGCTCAGTACGATTAGAAAGCATACAATCTGAACATTGCAGAAACTTCGACGGTAAGATTCCGGGGCGCAAAAACGTAAACAGGCTAAGAAGAGCACTTTAACTCAAACCTTTATTATTAAAAACTACGATTGAGAACAACTACCCAAAGACAGAGGAGGAAAATTGTAAAAAATGGACTTGACGCGCAGATGCACGCAATAAACTTACTCACCACGCTTCAATTACGGCAGAGAGCTAGAGCCACTCACAAGTTGAAGCTAACACAATTAACTTGTGGGAGGAAAAAAACCACTTGGGTTAAACGTATCCAGCAAGATAACATCTTTTAAGGATTATTTCCAAACGTAAACAAAAGAAACAACAACAACATGCTTAGCAGATCGTTGCGGAGACCGCTATGCAACTCTCCGGTTTATCTAGCAAGTTCAAACGCGGAAAGAAGCAAAGCAAGACACACGACCAGAAGAACTATAACCTCAGAAGGTCGAGCGCTTATAGCACCTAGCGGAAGCACGGATCAGAAAGTGTCTTACACTACTTGATCTCTCACGTATACGCCCACAATAAACGATTACGCCTACAATAAACGCACAACGGAAAAATGGGATAAAAAAATGAGGTCTCATCTTAAGTTGAATTAAATAGAGCTGGCCATGTTCAGGTGGAGATGCATATAAAGAAAATCGCTTCTGTAGCGAGTTTTAAGATCCTGAGAAGCGAACCAAAACCGAAATTCTTACGAAACCATAAGAGTTTGGATAGACGCCCATTCGCACGGTCCACTGATCAAACAGCCCACAAGCAAAAAAAGCAAGCAATCAGAATAAAACAAAAAGGCCTAGAAGAAAATCAAGGCCCAGCTTAATCTGCTTAGCCCAAACGGGCTGTTTTGGCTTTATGAGAAAGAGCAGTCAAATCAATGAAACTCAGCTTCCCCCCCCCCCCAAAACACACACACACACACACACACACACAACTACATGCATCGCAGGTTCGAAAGGCTGCGACGTAAGAACTCCACGAGCTAGAAACTAGAAATCTCAAAAACAACACGCTACGATTCACAAGGTACCTGCGATGCTCAGGTCCAACGCAAGAAGCGAAGGGGTCTAAAAGTCATATCAACAAATTTTTTTTTTCATTTAGAGGTAGCGAACGCTCTTTCGGAAAAAGTCGAAGCCTTTTACGCAGACGCCTAAGCATAAGCAAATATTGTACTAAAAGATATAAAGACTAAAATATTGTACATTAGGCTCAAAGAGGACAAAAACGAAACTGCAAGCCATGAAAAAGGGGAAGTTACACAAGATTTACAAACAGGTCCGTTGATTCCAAATGAGAAAGCTCGAGATTCTCGATGCCCGTGAGAGGGCCACATTGCAGTAGTGCAAAAGCGAGAGCAATCTTCTTCCAGGAAACCTGGCACGCCAGTATGACGACAGGTAGAATTTGTTTCATAGGCTTCCTTAGATGCGTGATCCACATAATCAGGGTGATTCAACAAAATTCGTGCTTCCAGTAATCATTTACAGAATAATAATCGTGCAGAGCCAAAAAGGCAGGATGGAATCGGAATAAACATTTGACCAACGTCGACTATAGTCACCTTCCATAGACGCTTACACATTAGCGGTGATTTGACGTGGAAGTGTCGATAAGGCAGTTCGGCGAGAAATCATTCCTTCCCTACGACTACAACGAACACCTTTACCGAACATTTGACTCGACCATAACGCAAGAAATCCAGGTTCAAATACAGGCAATCAGAAAAATGAAAGACTTCAGTCTTATGGCGAGGGGCTACACCTGACAGACACCCAATGGAGAACCTGAATGGATCGGCAAATCACTAGATAAATGAAAAGCCAAACATCGCGTGGAGCAGCAGGGAGCACTGCTTGGAGATAATTATGCTAGAAATCACGGGAAAAGTCATAACATAACTGCCAAGAGGTAGTCCACAATCAGAAACATGCAGAGAGAGAGAGAGAGAGAGAGCGAGAGAGCGAGAGAGAGCGAGAGAAAGAGAGAGAGAGAGAGAGAGAGAGAGAGGCAGAGACAGAGAGAGAGGGGAAGTGTGAAAAGCAGGCCATGCGAAGGATCGAAATGCTTACACAATATATAAACGCCAACGTCGCAGTGATGGATAGGTATAGGAGTCGCTAAAAACAAATAAGTCCGCCAAATATTCCAGCCTGGGCCCAAAAGCTTTTTTCAAGCACGTCCACCAACAGTAAGTCAACTTCAAAGCAATTAAAACACTGCCCTTTCTTTTCTCACTGTGATGATTTTGAAACTAGAGATGGTAACGGGCCGGCTTCTTTCAAGCTCACCAGAATGAATACAAACTCGTTGTCAGTGAAGGTAGAGCCTCATGGCATCGCATCAAAACACACACACACAAAACGCAAGTAGAGCTGGCAACGCGCGCTTAACCTATCCAGGATGCCAGGAAAATGCTTCTTGGGCGGCAAAATTCGCAAGGGCGATTTTCGGCTTACGAAACACACCAGCCAATATAAAAAACAGGTCGCATGTAACTGGCATTATAACTAATAGGAAAGCGAAATTCTCCACGAACTAGCATCAAAGCAACCTCGCAACATAGATACACCGTGGAGACCCCGAGCGATGGCAGACTTCTACCCCCCCCCCCCCCCGTCATACATTGCCATCGGTTTTGCATCAAGGCAACTATACTTCAGTTTATCGAGTCTTCAGTACGTCGAGCCCTTTAAAAAGACGAGGATTAGCCAGGTCAAAACCAGGTCGTAAATAACAGGCATTATAAGTATTAGGAAAGAGAAATTTTCTACGAACTAGCATCAAAGCCACCTCGCAACATAGATACAACGTGGAGACCCCGAGCGATCAACAAAGATGGCAGACTTCTACCCCCCCCCCATATATTGCAATCGGTTTTGCATCAAGTCAACTATACTTCAGTTCATCGAGTCTTCAGTACGTCGAGCCCTTTTACTAGACGAGGAATAGCTTTTAGAAGTTCATAATATGCATTCCGTTCCGAGAAAGGATTACAAAAACGAGCCTTCTTTCGGCTACAGTTTAATCCTGGCAGAACCAGCAGAATAGGGAAATCTGAGAATAAACAGGTAGCTTTAAGATAAACAATATATAAGAAAGAAGACAGCTAGGTAGAAATCTTTCTACGGGCGTTTTCCTTCGATCAAACTAATGAATAAATTGGAAGGTCAGTGAGTAAGCATAAGAATGACAGCGGATCATCATCGAAGTAAGTTGCCTGATAGCAGGACAAACAAGCAACACTTCAAAAATAATAATAATAATAATAATAATAATAATAATAATAATAATAATAATAATAATAATAATAACAAAATAAAAAAATAAAAAAACTTACTGTGAAAAAAAAGAAAGTGGAGGATGTCGATTATGATTAACCTTCGCGTTTTGTAAGCTTTCTTTAGTTACGTAGTTACGCATTTATTGAGAAAATAAATTCTTGTTCTTGTTGTTGCTGTTGTTGTTGATAGAGCAAGACATAAGATGCGTTCCGTTACAAACCGTGTTCGAGTGCCCCACGTACGCAAAGCCCCCTCCCTCCCCGCCTGCGCGTCGTATGGATTGGCACAGATGACCAGCATGCAATGCAAGGATCAGCGTTCGTTGTCATCGAAATTGGACTAGTGACGAGCTTGTAAAGCTTGAGTGGCCATAGTTATTTCATGACCGAATGCTACGTCAGGCCCAATCGTTACTTCTGACGCAAGGGACAACACGATTCGCTTGTAAAGAAATAAAACTACCTTTTACTTGCACTGGATGCCACACGAGGAATAGCATTTGGACGAAGGCCACTGGTTATGTCTTACAAACAGGAACGTACGCAAAAGTTTTTAACAAAACGGGACCATTCGCTACGTCTTACAGATCAACTTTTAAAAAACAGGGGGAGCTTTGATCGCAAGACTCGCAGCTTTAGCGACTCAGAACCTAGAGCTCTCAAGATTCACGACCGATTCACGAACCAAGCCGTCGATGGCGCTGGCTATCAAAACTCTATGGACTAAGCAAAGCTTTCCAACGAAAACTCAAATCTATTTATTCATTCATAACGACCGTTACCATTTAGGCATTTCGGACGTCCCTGCTTGGTAACGACTTTAAAAGTCTGAAAGCAAAGCTCACAATCACCTACATAAACAAAGCACATTCACAAATAATCAAGCAAATAAACAAGAACATAAACAATCACATACAGAAATAAGCACATACAAAAACAATTGCATAGACAAACAAGCATATACGTTAAACTTGCACATTAACACAACAAGCATACACAACAAACACATACACAAAACAGCACATACACAACAAACACATACACAAACAAGCACATACACATAGCAAGCACATACGCACAACAAGGAAATATGCAGACAAGCACATACACAACAAACACATACACAAGCAAGCACATGCACAAACAAGCACATACACATAACAAGCACATAAGCACAACAAGGGCACATACAGACAAGTACATACACAAACAATCACATGGCCAAGAAAGGACATAAATAAAAAAGCATGCACACAGACTAGCACATAAAAGAAAGCACAAATACATGAATTAATTAATCTTTCATGTGACTGCATTTATGCATGCATTTATGTACACTTTTGCTTAATGGGAAAAATATGCCTTATTGTTGCTGCTGTTGTTGTTATTGTTATTGTTCTTGCTGTTGTTGTTTCAAAAGATTGCGTCTCGGGCTGGATTGACTTTCAGAACTATACTCAAGAAAAAACAACATTTACTTACGGCTATTTAGAGCTAAGGAAAGACGTCCACTTACACCTCTTCCGGGTGGTCAGATTCTTGTGACTTTTGTCGGCTCCCAGGTTTGGCTTTAGCACCAGGTTTTGGTCTTCTTTTCTTAGCCTTTTGAACCATGACTAAAAGAAACAAGAAAAACCTATGCTGATCATGATGACAGTGAGTACAAACATCTAAGCCAACCGCCCGTACGAGCACTAACATCATAGATAGAAAGTATCCTTACCAAGCAGCGGACAAGTCAACATAGCAAGATACATATTAAGACTCAAGACCCTATTCAAGTTACTTAGATTCATAATTTAAAGACGTCCAGATGCACTGAAGCGAGAGACATCAGGCGTTTATCTTTACTTCCCCTAATATGTTTAGCTTAACCTTCGTCAGAAAAGAATGAGCAAGTTCGTATTGCATGGACAGAGTCAGTGTGAGCATTAGCGTGCGTCCAGGCAGGTAAGAATGCATACACATGCAAAGATCAGTCTCTTTCATGCTTGTATCTCAACATTAGGATGAATAATTTACATGCGTGAATGCATCTCATTCATGTCAGCATGTTGAATATCAGCATGCAAAATGCAAATGTAGCTACAAGGTTTCGCTTTCATAAGAAAATTTAGAGGACATAGTTCTGCATCAGATATGCTCTTTTTGAAATAGACAGTTAAACTCTGGTTTCACTTTGCGCATGCAAGAAGATTGATTACTGTCCCATATTAACTCAATACACTAAATAAACACCGTCCTGCCTACAGCCACCATATGTCCAAGTTAACAATAACTAGGTAATGAAACACTGATGTTTTCATTTAATATTTTCACACTCACGCAAGCACAAAGTCTGGAATGGTTTTCATGCACATTCATGAAAACCATCTAGCAATCTAGAGTGAGTCCTGCAGGTGCCCAACATGCCAACCTACCTGTCACACAGCCTATACACTTGTTGCCCCTTAAAGTTGCTCATGCCGCATGTCTACAAACCCACCTCCTAGAAAAACTTGGAGCAAAATGTTTGACGGAAATTTCACTTTATTTGCTTACAATTTCATGGCACAACTTTTGCCAAAAAATTAGAGATCTGTATTAAGTCTTTTCTTGTCCAACAATGAAAACCACAATAATAGTGAATAATAGCGGACCTTGGACTGGACATTAGCATGCATGATCCTTGTTCTCCCAACTCTCACTACCATAACCAGGTACCTCATAATGAAGAGCAGCAACTAAAATTGCATAGGTATGCTAATTGAACGATTAATCAAAATTCATTTCTTTGAAAACTAGGTATCTGCAACATAGCTTGAATCAAGCTAATGGTCACTACTGCATCAGGACTTCTGGATATCAACAACACAAGAATACCAAGGACAACAGATAACAAACATGCAACCACATCATAAAACACCTTAATTACAAACCTATGGATAAAAAATGCATTCTACAAAAATGCTATCAAACTACGGATAAACTATTATTCAGCTTGGTATGGCTCAATGAATATTCTTCTTTAGCAATTAAAATTGTATGAAGTTTTCCAACATTTTGAACAAATTACCTCCTTTGAACCTACAACAGTGCTCATTTTGGAGCTGAAAGTGCACCAATGGTAGCATCATATCCATTGCTTTGAGCTCCAGAGCACTCCAAGTTGGAGACAGCAGTTGAAAACTCATCTGCTGCAGTTTCCCATGGTCCTTATAATGTTAAGATTTTTCCTTTGCTTTTGAGCCCTTGAGTATTCAGACAGAGATCATAATATTTCCACAACACAATGCACCTTTGGAAATCACTTTTAGCAATGGTAATCTATCAATAATGAAGTTATTTGAGTTGCAAAGGCCTTAAGACCATAACCTCCAATAGACTGTTCTTTGTCTATCATTCACTTATAACTACTTGATCTTATTTAAAAATGCTTTAACTTCATAAAATCAAGGCTCAGGCTTACAGCTTTTGGCAGAATAAGCACTTTTTTGCAGGAGCAAGTCCATTTTGTCATCCCTACAACCCTACTTGAGTTACAGTCAAAAGAACCTTTATTTTTAAATTTTATTGGGAAGTGAACGCGATATTCTTTCATGGTAAAGGGCTTACAAAGATGCAGAACCTTATCAAACAAAGAAAAATTATTTGACCAATGTGGCTTTGCATAGCAATGGCACCCAACAATGAAGCACTTTGGCTCAGCAGTTAGATGAACTCCTTCAAATTCCTCTTTGTTTCTAATCTGTACTTGTAAACCTCGAAAAAAATAAAAAAAATAAAAAAAAAGATTGGAAAATACAGGATCAAACTAAATTAGGGTCAAAGCCCAAAGAGGACTGCACACTCAAACACAAGCAAGCCTGAAATTATAAATAATAAAATATAACAGAGACAACTCGGTGGTCCAAATGTTCGGTTGAATGCATTTAAGAAATCAAATAAATTTTTGAACTTGAAAATTAACTTTGAATTTGAAAGAAGGTCGTAATTTTAGGAAGTCAGCAGACACATCAGGGGCGGTGCACGCTTGAGCAGACAAAGATTGCTCAACAAGAGAAAACCGTCAAAACACGTGGCTAGGACTGCAGATGAACAAAAGCAGGATTTATTATTACATACGAATAAGATCTACAATACGTAATTCTTTAACGGGCTTTCAGGATTCCAAGAAGCAGTACATGTTACCACGAGAAATAGTAGAAAATCAGTGCAATGAAGTGTCTTTTTACCTTTCCTCTGCTGGCCTTTGACGTCCATCTTGGACGTCAGAGTACGCAATGCCACGCATGCGCACGTTGATCGCGTTTGCAATGTTGACCTCCATGATTCATAAGAATGTATCCCGATTCTCCTGACCACGTTCGTTAATTTTAGCCGAACTTAATTACCCTTTCAGATATTATGAAACTTAGAATGTTCTACGCGGTCCAACAACAAAGTTGGCAAAATCATTACAGTTTCTTCGACATGCAGCATTCAAGTTATTCATGTTTTGATTTCAATCAAAGTCTATGAAGAAAGCCTGGTATCTTGCGTATGGTGATCGAATTTTAATCCAAATCGCGGTTATAGGCAGCAAATTTAACTCTAGTTTTTAGAGGAAGACCTCCTTGAAATAATTTTTTGTCTCGGTCATGTGCATAGGATACCGACGCCGACGCAATTTAGTTCCCAATAATCCGTCTTCCTATTCGCGACGAATTCTCAATTAATCTGTTCCTTTGTATGGAAGCCTGCGACTTAGGCGGCGGTTACTTGCCTCCGCTATGGGCAGGCAAATTCTATCAGAATTAGGAAGTCCAGAATTAATTTTTGATGCACTTACTGGTGCACTTCTTGCCAGTCGCTTATTTTTATTTTTATTTTTATTTTTATATTTTGATATTTTTTTATTATTTTTATTTTTTATTTATTTATATTTTTTTTTTAGTTAACTATTAGTATTGTTAACTATCGTCTATTTTGTTTGTTTTTTTGCTCGCCGATTAAGTGGCCATTCTTACACGTGGGTCTCCCTTACATCGGCTTCGCCTACTTTTATCTATTTTGTTTACCCCATCAGCCCGGTACGCTACTATCTCTATTGATCTACCTCGCGCCTTACTTGCCTTCAGGCATCCAGACTTTTGCTAATTTTCTTATAGTCAGATTTATTCGTGCGAATCGCGCATACTAAATAAACTTGTATAAGAATGGAAAAAAGCATCAAGAAGTGTGGATCTTGGAGGCGCCACATCGCAAGTAATCTAAAATACTTAACATGCATGGATTGCAGTCAGTTTTTCCACATCAAGTGTTATAACAAATCCAACCTAGAACATATAGTAGGAGTAGAATGGAAGTGCAGATCTTGCGTAGCTAAGGTGCTGGCCTTTCCTAAATGCTCGGAAGATATCTTCAAAGAATGCTCTGATACCTCCCAGCTTATGCAAATATCTAGCAACCTTAACATGACCACAGCGCCATGTTTTACCATAAAAAGTCCTCTGGACAAAGATCCCGGCCAATCCGTTTGTTTCGATGAGCTCACAAACTGCAAAAACCGTTCACGGTACTATGATATCACAAAGTTTAACAAATTGAACATTAATTGTGACACTTCTTTCGGGTGTTTACATGTTA
>QQSS02185944.1:2261-13696 GCA_003687565.2 Craspedacusta sowerbii | reverse complement strand
TATGTATGTATGTATGTATGTATGTATGTATGTATGTATGTATGTATGTATGTATGTATGTATGTATGTATGTACATTTGTAGGCATACTATGTGTGTATATGTATATAAGAAATGAAAAAGAAAGGAACACACACCAGGCGTATGTGAAGCTCCACTTCCTGGGAGAATGTATGAGTCACCCATCTCTATAATGTCCCATAAGCAAATGCAAAGGCCGACATTATGAACCACCTACATGCAACACAACTCATCTATCAATCCGCAATCATTTAGGATACCAATCAATGAAAAACAAGGAAAAAGTTTATTAGAAAGTGCTCATTTTCTATGTACGCCTGCCCATTAACATGATCTAATAGAACAGCAAATGAAGTACATGCCTACTAATAAAAATGATTACACTTCTAGGACAGTTAGCATGTAACAAGACTATCCTGCAGACCACCATAGAGTACCCAATTTGCTCGTATTGAAAAAGCTTTGAAGCTTGATTGCATACATACCTTATTAGCAAACTTTTTGTTCAATCCAAACTCCAGCGAAGATCGCATGTCATGTGCAAAATTCCATGGACTTATTTGCATGACGTCTTTCATTTCAGCCAGGACAAACATCTTCAGGGAAACTAAAAAATAATTAACTAAAAGGATTAAGATTAGCTCTAAAACTCAAATTCAGACAATGGAGGTCAAGACAAAACACATACTGCTTACTAACATGCAAAACAAGAATTTGACCACTTACGTGAACACAACTATTTACATGATCTAACACCCACAAAAACAAGCCGGACATACACAAACACTCTAAAGCAAAACAAACACAAGCACAAAACAATCAAGCAATGCCTCACATAAACAAATCTGTTACTGACATTTGACAAATAAATTGTTTTTTTTCCCCACATCATCCAGTACCTAATAAGACAAGGTTCATTTGCGACTGGAAAACAGCAGCTTCATTTGTTTCTGACAAGACAAATAATAATTGACTCTGCATGACGTTTAAGTATCAACCACTGCTTCTGCCACTCCTATCCCAGGCGAGGCACATGGTCTTGCCTGTCAGCTGACAGACATCCAAATGGCTCTCACTGCCAAGACAGAAAATCGTTTGTGTTGGCAGCTGCATACACATCAGCACTCCTCTGATGCCAACACCACTCCTCTAGAAAAGCAATTATTACGCTACAGATATTTGCAAGAACAGAATTAGTAGGGAAGTAATCAATAAACCTACTTGCGTACTTTAAGCCAAAAGTCGTATGCTTAGAAGAGCGCCCTCGTGGTGTGTTCGGGTACCACCAAGGGCGCACGGACGGTAACGCGCGAAAATACGGTCTGAACTGCAAAAAGGTGTTATATGTGAAACCAATTCTTGTCTAAGGTAGTAATGTGACGCCCTGTCTAGGAGTTTAGGTCAGAGATTTTTCTCAGTATCCGCT
The DNA here is from genome assembly GCA_003687565.2 of Craspedacusta sowerbii. Taxonomy (NCBI): domain Eukaryota; kingdom Metazoa; phylum Cnidaria; class Hydrozoa; order Limnomedusae; family Olindiidae; genus Craspedacusta; species Craspedacusta sowerbii. The sequence goes on along the minus strand of QQSS02185944.1, from coordinate 12,250 downwards.
CGCTAAAGTACTTCAGGTCATATTTTAAGCCCGAAAGCTTTTGCAAATATGATTAATGTGGAAGATATCATTATAATATAATCATTCATGATAGATATCTATTAATAAGAGTTTATTTATGCATAGTTTTATTTAATGTAATAGTATTTTTGCATATTGGAGAACGTTGCTTAGAGCACACAAGCATACAATCACTTTTTTACATATCATACATGGGAGGCTTTGTCCTCTGCTAAAGGGCCTAGAGGACTCTCCAAGGCGACTTGCTTTATGAATAGCACATGTGAAATACTAAATTATGACCTAATTTTAAAAGAAGGAAATAAATTTCTAACGCCATTCTAGCTTTTTTTTACTAGCATGAATAATTTTCTGGTATTTTGTTATTTATAATTATTTATAACGTAGAATTTTATAACATTGTTAGCATTTATCCTGGCATGTTGCATTTTGCTATGTTAACATATTAAACACATTATGTTGTGCACTAAAATCTCAATGTTAGTCTGATTTACTGATTAGTTTGCATACTGTGTGAGACACACCTCGTGCAAGTTTTGTATTTATTTATGTTAAGCATTGTAAAGCTGTCAGTAATGTGTACTAATCAGCACCCCATTTTGTTGATGCACTTGAGGCTAAATAAATTTGGACTGCAAATACCAAATTATATTTAGAATTCGTTTAGTAGACTTAACCATCCACTTTCATAAATCGGTTGAAAATTCAAAATTTTTGTGACTAGATCTTCCCTAGCACAATAGTTTCAATGTGGATTTGAAATCCTGTTAATTCATTTGAATCTTAGACTTTTGTCATGTATCCCCTACATCGCTTAATGTCCTTTATAAACTTGCTATGTTTCTAGAAAGATTGCTATGGTAGCATAAGCAATCAATGATGGAGTCCGCGGAGGACAGGGAAGGAGGCCTTAATGGAAATGAAGCTGCATTGAAGAAACATCTAACTGGTATGACTTAGTCTTTTGGTGAAATAATCTTGCATACTCATACGTAATACTTTATGAGGTTGATGCTTTTAAATTTCGATCAAATCATGTTTGTGGTGCTGCAGTAGCTTGTAGGCTTAGTTCAAACCTGTGGGATACATTGAAGTGTGTTCTGTCATTAAATTTGTTATTAAATGAATAATTTTAATCCGTAGCACAATCAGCTTTACGTAATATAGAGACATCTCTAAGTTTCCTTTGGAAATATATGTGCAATAGGAAATGTGTAAGTTAGATGCTGGAAAGCAGCCAAGATCCTTTTATGCTGGTCAAACCAAGAAAGAAAGTATTGAATTAAATTTAGTGTGTTGAAAGGTTAAGGACATGGCCTGTCCACTCAAAGTTACTTAGCTCCTTTGGAATTTGCATCTATTTGAATAGTTGCTTTGATATCTAATCAGTTTGAGTAGAGTCAAGTGACTAAAGTAATGTTTTTTACAGGCCTCCTTGGCTACTGTTCAGTTGCTTCTAATAATTGCATTGATTACAAAGATGATCGTGTTCCCAATGAATATATGTGATTTGTAGCCTGTATTCTAGGTTGGCAGCTTCCATATGTAAATGTCTTCAAACACTTTCAAATTGGAGAATGGAAGCGTTGCACCAAAGAAGGAGACGTTACTACATTAATGGTAGGGCTACGGGTATATCTTTCTCAGTGATGGCCTCTACCCATTGATACCTATTACATGGCATTGCTAAATTACTTTCTAATCAACTGAGATTGCTGGATTGGACCAACTGACATATTGCTGTTTGTCTGTTATTCTTTTCATTTGTAGTGGTGGGGTTGTGGTTCTTTCAAGGTTTTGTTCTTGCTCAAAATAGTTGAAGAAAATATGGAAACAAGGATTGTTTCTAATTGGAGACGAGTCCTCTATGATATTATTTTTTTATACTAGATAAAAATCAAATATATTTAGTGTCAGAATTGTGGTGTTTTATAGGACCGGACAGTCAAGTCGACTGTGTACAAAATCAGTGGTGCTGTGCCAGCTGGTAATTATATTCAATTCCCTCGAACATCTTCACAGTCACTGGGTTTGACAGGCCAGTTCTTTTATCTCCTGTTCAAGCCTATTCAAAGCAAGTTCTTCTTTGTGCATCTTGATGTGGTAACTGATGACAACTTGATTATTAGAATCTCCTTCTCAAACCTCTTCAAAGAGTTCAAGTCTACTTCAACATGGCTACAATTTCCTTTCATTTCAAATGCCCCTGTTGGTTCTGTTGAAGAGGCAACATGCATTGGCCTTGCTGCCAAAGGTAGGTGCTTCCTTGTCTGCGTTTTTGGTAAGCTGACTTTTGCATTGAAGTGCAATCATACAAGGATAATCCTTCTGGTTTCTGTGGCATATGTACAATGGTTTCTCATAGAATTTCTATAAATATGCTGTAATCTAATCTAATCTAATGCTATTTAGATCGCTTAGGTATTGCCCCAGCAAGTGTTCGGTGGACCCTGGTTTGCTTGAACCTGCAGTATATGCTCTCGGTGTATGTGAATCGTAGATACTCTTATGTAAAGAGCCTTCGCCTATGTGCAAACATGTTTGTCAAAAATGTCTTCACTAGCAGCACTTGCTATGAACCTGGCCTTGACATAACAGCTGCCAGAAAGCTTGGTAAGTTTTAGTTTGAAGATTACTTTGTTTTTATAAAAGTTTTGGTAGTTTGCATCTAGAGGCCATTCAACCCATATCGGTAGTGTTAAGAGTAATGGAACATACCTCAAACATATATGTCTTTATCAATTCGAGGCAAAATTCTATCTGGTGTGCAACAAAGAAACTTCTTTCTGCCGCTTTTGTTGAATTTTTATTTGTTGAATTGCAAGGTTGTGTATGTAGCAGTGTAGTGACAATTCTTCGAATTGTGTCATTAAAAGCTGTCGCCGTAAATAGATATTTGCATCCAGTATGTATTGATCGGCTTTGCATAAGTGAGGGATTTTTTTTTTAGGATTGCTTGCTTCCGGGATTGTACCATTGCCCCGTGAGCTGAGTTTTCCTCTTGACAAGCATGAAGATTGGCATGCGAAATATGACCATGTAAAGTTTCCAGCTGATGGAAAAGCTCAGGTCTATAGAGATGTAATACCTGGGCAAGCCAAGAGTGCCAAATCTATTCATTGTGGTGAGTTTGCCTGAGTCATTGCATGTTTTTTTTGGTTAGAATTATCCATGAAAGTGAATGAGATTTTTCAGGTTATTAACTGGACATATTGACGGGGATTAGCCGAGGTTAAGCAACATTGCGTATGACTTCCACATGACTTTGGTTACACTCAGAATTAAGTTGATTCCTTCTGTTTGGTCCAAGGGGGCATCCGAAGCAGAAGCTGCCCTCGAATCTAGCAATATCTTAGATATGCTTTAATATAAACACAGCAAGAGCGATTTTGGTCCTCTGACTTAACCTGAAAGGGACTCCTCACTAGCAAAGCTGATCGGATTTCAGGAGCCCCACCTCAAGACTTGCAAGAAATTACAAGCCGTACGTTTAGTAATAATTATGCAAAAGAAGTAGATGAAAACCACACGTGTGCAAATCACTCCTTTGGTATCCGAGAAATTACAAAACGCACACAAATCGAGATTAACAATCAAGATGAATGTGGTTACATAGTGGAAGTCAGGAAGCTTGGGTCTGGTAGACTGAGTTTAGTTAAGAGTGTGCATATAAATGCCTGAATCATGCATGTCATTACCTGTTACGCATAATCGGTATTCTTTTGGTAATTTTAGAGATTTTTTCTTGCCTGCTTTAATCTTGTTTGTCTCAAGGCTTGAGTGCATTAGGATTGGAAAGTGCATTGCTGGTCTTTTGGTTCTTGTCTCTGTTTACGATCCAGCCAGGACTTTGTTTTGCTTTCGTTTTTCCTGTAGATTGACTGGATTATGATAGAAAGACGATGTGTTTTTAAGCATTGTTTATCTTAGTATAATGATGAAATTTAGAGTTCACTCAGTAGTTTAATGCGCTCACACGAAGGCAGATAAATAAACTAAGAAGTTTTTTATATCGGTGTTACTAATGTTGTTATTCCAGGTGCTCCATCTAATCATGCTAAGTTTTCGAAAACATTTGGAGTTGACGATGCTACCAGTATGCCAGATGCTACCAGTACTTCCCATGAAAAGAAAATGCTGGGCGGAGAGCTGAAGTACCTGAAGTTGCAAAGACGAGCAAGAGATTCCAGGGATGAAAAGGTTTCGTTTTGCCGATTTTTTTTCTCTTATTCACTCAGCGTATTAAAATTTCCCCATCGAGTTTGTCTTAGTGCGGTTTGCTATGGGTTATTTCAGCTGTACTGCTCAGTTATGGAGCGACCCTTTTCTAGACGAATCCGTCGCATTTTTTCGGCAAAATTTTTCTCAAAATCTTTCCGTAACCCTTCTCTTCATGCAACTTCTTGATCTATGGCATATTTTCTGTTTCTAGGAGCATGTTTCTCAGTTAAAGCCGCTTCCTGAAGTCGGTCTGAACGAGGTCAAGGATATAATCGCTAATATGGAGGAAGATGTTCACATCTATGCAGGCCCGTCCCATTCCGTATCGCTTCGTCAAGGGAAGGTTTGTTCACTTGCTGTCACTTATTCGTGAAGTTTTTCATGTGCTAAATAGCTTTTGAGATTCCAGATCATCTAAATATATTATTTATGTAGCAATTACTGTTTGTTGTTAGTTTTCCAAGGGCACGTTTGGCCAGCTTGTAATTCGAGTCTGCTTTTACTAGCAAAACGGGTGCTTTCACGCTAAGGGATGGGGGCGTCATGATCGAAGATGTATCCGCGATCACTTGATTCGCTGAATCCTCCTTACTTTACTCGTTGATTCGCTGGAAGGCATGTTTTGAAAGCTCACTACATCCCCTCAATTTTAGTCTACCTATGCTTCTTGCCCTGTCCTTCATTTTTTTGTGCGCATAATAACCTGTCATCGCTTGATAATTGAACTCGATTACACGATCGTACCCTATGTTGTATGACACAGTGATGGTGCATGTATGTAATATTCTGAAAAGTGCTTATCGCCTTTGTGTGGTACGCGCGTATGTTAAGCATCCATGTACCAACAGGAACCATAGTCGCAATTTTTCATTGAAAGCTTTTTTGAAAAAGCATTGCTTTTTTTTCGGGGTCGAGATGTAGAGGCGACGGAAATGAAATGCGCTCCATTCGAAGTCTTGGCACTACGAGCAACTTCATTAGGTGACCTTAAGAGACCGGGGCGCTCTGTTGTTTATTCCGTATCGGGAAAATCGGAGACGCCGCGGGGCAAGCAACCTCTCTGGTGACAACTGAGGGCTCTGTTTTAGAACGGAAACTTTTGGAGAGAAAACCTTTCAAAACGAAAGTTCTAGAAAAGAAAAGAGACCGAGTGTTGTCGTGATCAGCTACATCCCTTGTTTATCTTGTCCTGCACTTCTCGGACGCCCGGACTTTTACTAGAGCTTTCTCTTGGTGAGGGCGCCCACTGATCCTCCCATGTCGCTAAACCCTGGTACGCCCGCTATACCCAGCCGACTTGTGCCTTCTGCTTCACATTCGCTTTCCCGATTGAACCCGGTTGATCCCAAAAGTTTCGCTCCAAGTAAGCGAATAACATTGAGCTTATGACATTGGATTTGTGGCGGTTCTTCGGGATTCGATCCGATTAACCTTGAGTTTTATTAAGTTCGCATCCGAAGCAACATGAAATCGGACCTTCAGCGCCTGAGCTTGGAAAAAAAAAAGTCATAAAACATTATTACAAAAATCTAGGCTGGCACTAAGAGGGTACAAATCTACCGTTTACTCCTCAGTAACCGCTACGTTGCGCAGGAATGTTATGTATTATTATTATTATTTTGGGTAAGTAAGACTGTTACGAAAACCCTAACTCTAACCGTAAGACTAGCCCTAACCCTAACTCTAACCTTAACCGTAACCGTTTCCCTCACTATATGGAGCAATCGTCAACATCAGAAGCAAACAAACAAACAAAACTTCGGTAGTAATTGTCGTTCAAAGTTGCATCCGTGACCACTTATAGTAACTAATTTTACGTCTCTTAGACGGCATCTTCCGAATCTAGCTTTGACTAGTTGGGACCTGTTACGTAATTCTTGAAGTTTTGATACATGATCTAGCGAGCGGTGGTAAATACAGCACAAGCTTATTGCATGGCATAGACATTGATATTCTTGACCGTTCGTTGCAGGCAAGTGCTAACCTGGCTGCAAGCAAGTCTCGAAAAAGCGCTAAACCTATGAAGAGTGAGGATATCGGGCCGATACCTTCATTGCAGGTTTTCAAGTCACTTTTGCTTTCGGTTCATTTTTAACAACCGTGGCCATACTACGTTCGTTTAGCGCGTCCGTGGTTGGCGATGATGTTGCGAGATATGCATTTGCATATCTTTGCTTTTTCTTGAATTTAATGAAATGGATGAAGTGTTTTGAAACATGGTAAACTTGGTGTAATTTTTCTAATTTAGGGTAATAGGGGTGATTTTTGAAACTTAATTTTCGATGGTACCATCGGTCTTTTCGTGTAAATAACTTCGGTAGGCTTCTGCTGGATGCATTTTTATTTTTAGACAGTGTTCTCCCTTTCGCATTCGTTTCTAGAGTCTGGAACCTGATCCTATCATGGAAATCAGGCGAGTTGTTGGATTTGGTGGAGCTACTTACAAGCACGTAAGGCCGTTGTTGTTACTAGATAATTTGATAACCACTAGCGTGTTTTTATAGTGGCTGGTTCTCCAATTTCTCTGAGTTTGGAATCCTAAACATAAATTTTGCGGTTTGGGCATACGCTCGTCTCCAGAAATCTTTGCTTCTGTTGCTTTTGGTCAGTCCGACATGTAAATTGCGGAGGTAGATTGTAGTATTCCTTTTATATGCGACGGCGCAAGCTGATGGGCGTCAATTCCCACGAAAAAAGTTCTGACAAAAATCGCTTCGCTCGTATCAGATGTCTCGCAAATTGGAAAAAACGTACTCCTGCAGCAAATGGTTTTGTACCATGTGTAAAGCTTTAGCGTCTATATTATCCGACAGTTGGTATGTTTGTGTGTGTGTATGTGTGTGTCCTTGTTTGTCGGCCGGTTGCTGGTCCGTGGGAACCAGAGCGTTGGCTTGGCTGTTTTGTTTTTGTTTTTGTTTTTTTGCTGTTGAATCCGTATTTGACTTCTCGTGCTTGCTGGCCACTGTCCACGGAGGCATCAACCACTTGTTGATTCTGGGTGATGCGCGTGCTGATTGTGCTGTGAACATCGCGAATCACGATTCGGCACAAGTGCTTATGAAGCTTCTCAGTCAGCCAAGCTCTCTTAGATCTATTCTGGTGGCTCTTTTTGAAGTAGCACCTTGGTGGAGGATTCGGCGAACACGAGAATGAGAACAAAGACAACCGGCGATGTAGTGCCCTCCACCGTCGCAGCTCCTTGTGCGATTCTTGTCCGCAATATTGATTTAACAATATTGATCTAACGGGACTCCGGGCTTCCAACCATCAAGGAAGACCGCTCAGGTTTGAGGAAAATTTGCGACAGCATGAGGATCGACGTCGAAGCTCCAGCTACGACGTAAACGAGAGAGATCGGAAATATAGTCCTCCTGGTTGAAATGTGTGAGTGTGACGGCAGTCATGGTGTGGTCACCCAAGGGCGTGCGGCTCGTTTTTGATCCGTTGAAGGTGATTCTTACTCGTGTTGCTTATCGCCAGCCCCCAGATAGGCACATCAATTCTGCTTCACTTATCGCTCAATGTTGTGTTGCCATGTGTGCCTTGGAATCGGGGCACCAGTTCGTTCACAGTCCTCCAGCGACGGCAGAGCACTGCAAGCGACTGTTCTGTATCGTTTTTTTTTGCACTTGCTTTACTAATAACGCGAGCGTAGTTCTGCCGTATGCAGATGCAACAGAGCCACTGCGCTTGTCCCGGACTCTTCCCCGGCGGAGCAATCTTCGGATAGGGCACGCGCCTGGAGTGATACTTGGCCTGCGCGACAGTGCCAGGGAGGGATGTTAGTGGTTTAATGATGTTTTGATTGTCTTTCCAATGAATGGATGGACGGGTACTTTGCCGGTGCAGACAGATTTTCTCCCTCTCAGTTGCTTATGGTCGTGAAATTGCTAGTCAAACTGTTTCAATGTTGTATTTTAGCTATGTTTTATTGCTTAGCTACGGAATGTACGTGTTGAGCTGTTGGAGATCAGGTTTGCAGCTCGGTCAGCCGGCGATAGATGCGTTATATTCACTTGTCGTTAGCAGATTTTTATCGATTGTTTATAAGCTTTTTTGGGACCTATTGCAGGCGGCTTGGACGTCTGATGGCTCTTTTGTGATCTACCCTTGTCATGCTCTCATCGTGGTCTACGACGTCAAGTTGAATAGGCAGACCTTTCTGCTCGGACACACTGATCAAGTGAGACTCACTTTTTCTTCTTATGCTTTATATATATATATATATATATATATATATATATATATATATATATTTGCGTGTGTGTGTGTGAAAAAAATAAAGTTTTATCTTAAATTGCTTCTAAAGTTGTTAGAATAAGGTCTTGCGAGATGCCCTAAGGAACTGTTACACCTATGAATTTGTGTGGACAAACCTGTTCTGTCGCGCATCGCAACCCATCCATTTAATAGCAGGTTTCACATTTTGTTTTAGGTACTTAGTTCCCTTCCCGCAATAACTTCAAACCTGGTTTAGCCATGTGATAAATCTTCTGGTGTGGTGCACGTCTAAAACTATAGTAACATTAACTTTCTTCTCAAGACACTGTAAAGCTATTCTTAGTTGGACTGATTTCGGTTCGCCGCTTTGTGTTCGAAAGCTTTTCCTGCTTAAGGTGTCGGCGTTGGCTCTTGGTGACGAATCGAAGTTACTTGCATCAGCGCAGACTGGCGACGACTCGGTGATCCGCATTTGGAATTTCAGGAAGAAGATTTGCTCGGCTGTCTTCCTGTCTCATGTGCAACACGCGCGATGCCTGGTGTAAGTTTATGACTGATTGATTGATTGGTCAATGAGCTGGTGCAGGTAGTCCTCAGTCGTGCTGGGCATTTGCCCTGCTAACTTGTATTCTTAAGCGGAGGTTTCCTTCGCGATAACAGCGTTTGGCTGTGGTAATTTGTGTTCATGAGCAGAATCTTTAAGCCTTTCACTCCGGGAAAGTCACCGTTGCAAACGTTTTACTCTGCTAGGTTGTATGCTTAACCGCATTTTTAAATTCGTATGCATCTGGATTAGAATAACGACTGTTAATCAGTATATATCGCCTATTGTATTGTGGAACCTATTTTATATGAGATGACGAGTCTGACTTCAAATACAAATGCAATTTTTTCTAGCTGCTTCAAACACTCGTCTAAGTTGTTACTGTTAAGGAACGGGCGCCTAACTACTGCGAAGGTTTGAACGTATTAAGCTATCTCCGGTGGACTCCTCTTTTGTGCTGCTAACGTTTTGGCTCTTCATGCTTGTGTTTTGATAGGCTTTCTAGTTCTGAGCAGAAGTTGTGCTGTGTTGGCGATGATGGGGGCGATAAACAGGTAGGTTCTTTAGCGATGCTGTTCGGTGACGAGATTTTGGTCCCATGAATTTTGTTCTCTCAAGCTTTCGAAAAATGTCATGGCATGCGAGCATGCAAGCTTCTTTATTAGACAAAAATGATTGTCTATTTTAATAGTGACTACTTAGTAATATTTTCTGATTATAAACCTATCAAAGTTTTAAGGTTGATTGTTCCGGTCAGTGTCCCTGTTTGGAATTAGTATGACATGTAGCTTTGGATCTGCACGGAACTTCACCCGTGGGCTCTTGTGTCTGAGAATCGTTTTCCCGGGATCTGACCTTCTCTGGAGATGACCTTCGCTGGATATCACCATCTCTGGATCTCACCTTCTCTGGATCTCACCTTCTCTGGATCTCACCTTCTCTGGATCTCACCTTCTCTGGATCTCACCTTCTCTGGATCTCA
>QQSS02185922.1:0-13700 GCA_003687565.2 Craspedacusta sowerbii | reverse complement strand
TATATATGAATGATGCAGTCTCATAAGCACTAAAACGTCATTTCTCGATGGGAGAAAAAATGTTGGAGAAAACCGGCCTTACCAAAGCTGGATCCAAAGTTGTACGGAGAGTCCATGTTGTCCAGTAAACCTTGCTGCGAAGGAGCATTTGGAAAGCGAATATCTCCAGTAAGATTCGCCACCGTTGCTGACAGAATGTTGCTCCAGTATGCTACCCGCACAGCGCCGAGCTCTGCAATTTACAGACCACGAATCAATAGAAAGACAGCGGATTAGCATAACACATTATCCTTAGGGCCTTCCAAGCGAACTGCTCGCAAGTTACGTTCGTAATTTAATAGTGTTTGTTTAATTACTGGCACAGGTGATACTACTGCAACTCACCTATTTGAGGAAGCCTCAACTTATCGGTCACTGTAGTGCGCAACTCAACGACTTTGCCTTCAGCGAACGACGAGGGTCCAATGTACATGTCGTGATAATTTATCGAATCGACTGAAAGAGGAAGTCGATACTTCATAGACGTATCAAAAAGAAAACTGCACAGGTGGACCAATGTGGACACTCGACGATAAACCACTTAACAAATGCCTCATTTGATCCGGGTTGATAGTTAATTACAAAGCGTCATGTATAATTTCTATTACGTCCAAAGGAACCATCAAAATAAATCAATACGCGCTCGCTTAAACTATGCCTGAGTCACTTCCAAGCACTTGCAATTGAGTCTAAACAAACTGTACCGAAAGTTCTCATGAAATGCTCCGAGTTTGAACGAGGTGATGGACACTTCCCACTGACAACAAGGTCTGCACCAGTATCAAGGGATCCACCAAGTGGACACACTGGCTTGCCGCTACACTTGTGTGTAAGTGTGCCTCGACTCCTGTCAAAAATGAACTTGGCATCTTCACCGTCACAGCCGGCAGCTCGAAGGACAAGTATGGTGTCATTCACTGGTGAGCATCCCCCCGACTGAGGTCGGACACATAGCGTCCCTTCGTTGTTTGTTATCGAGGATGCTAAGACAAAAAAAAAAAAAAAACACTTGTCTTAACGGCAAATTCTCACATAAAAATGGTCCCGTTGCTAACGGAAAGCATGCTTCAAAGCATCAACATTTACAAATCATCAAAAAAGAAAAGAAAATTAAAAGCGTTATCTGCATCTTGGCATCACTTACTTTATGCTCGACTGCTGCTGAAGCCAGGCAAAAACAAAGCTTTGTGAATGCAAAATTGACCTACTAAAACTCACAGTCAAGATACAGCAAGGCAAATTTAAGGAAACATGCGACACAAACTAGAAGAAATAAACTACGGTCATAACTACGCCCCACACACTTGCACATGCTCCTGTGCAAACTTGCGATTCGCGAGTTTCTCCCACACATGGATCACCACCACATCGCGGCTTCGGTGAGTTGCAAGCACGATAGCGGCTCTGGGTGCCAGTTCCACAATACGCCGAGCAGGGGGTCCAGCGTGAAAACGGACTGAAAGCACCATGCACTGCAACAAGAAGCAAATGCACACTGTTCATACTGGGTTAGCGCAATTCAGGCAAGCAAAAAGTACACGAAAAAATAACGTAGGCCTATGCAAACCACAAATACCAACCTACTATGCACGCTTAGCGCCAAACACGTTACTGCAAAACAGACGAAAAACGCAAGGGCGAGGTAGGCAGAATGTGTGTGTGTGTGTGTGTGTGGGGGGGGGGGTTGGGAGGGGGGAAGAAGAAATTACGTTGGACGAAACAGGCGCCATTACCAACCAAACAAATACTGGACATCTATGCGCGACGAAGCAAGAGTCGTGCGGCAGGCCAGAGTTTACAAGTCGAAGGAAGAAAATAGCACCCTTCTAACGAAATATATTATGTAACTAACCTATGCACAGGCTAGATCGACACTAATAATGGACCGATATTTTCCGTTACGGTTCGAAGCATCGGAACGATACGAGTCACGAGTCTCGCAAAAGCTCGGAGATTATCAACCATAAACGAGCGATACTTTTCCGGGATCTTTAATTTTACGAAACTAAGCGTGTTCGAATTCAAGAGATCGTTCGCTTACGACTCGCAGTTTTAAATATGTCCTGTTCATACAAAATGATTGCATCGTTCGAATACCGATCAATTGTTATCTTCGCTTCGAAGCATAGTTCCTAGTTATTGGAATTCTCGAAGTCACCTGGAGGCCAGGGTCGTTCTAGTTCAGACTACCGCTGATAGTCACTAGCCTGCACTAAAACAACTTTCTAATAGTCTGCACTGCGACACTTAGCAAGGCTCAAGGGACGCTGATTTTCAGAGCCTCTACATTTAAATGGTACTGATTTTTCTTCTGAACGATCTTAATGCAGTAATTAGATCATTTTAACGTTCCGTCCCGCCAGGTATATTAATGGCAAGGCTACTTGCTTACCGAAACTTTAGTGCATTAGCGGATCTCGTGCGATTTTTTCTTTGGTCGTTTTGAAGTTTGATTAGTTTATCATATGCTTGATTGTTCTGATTTGCTAATCAAAATTTTTCTTTAAGCATCTAGTGACCAGACATATTTTATACATTACTTTGTACGTTTTGCTTGCGTTTCCTTTTTGCACATAGCCTTTTTTTTGTGATGCTTGCTATTAACTAGTCTGTGTGCCAGAGACTTAAATTTGTACAATCCTTTACATCGTGTTGGTAAAGCCAGCTTGTGCATGGCACTCATTCGAGCACTGACTTTAACTGAATAGAATACAAACAAAAAATGCTGAATGCTTCAGGTAGGTCATAAAAAGCCATAAATTGATACTGATTTCGTCTTCTAGCTTTAAGATATCAAGTTTCGAGAACAACACAGATGTGACTCCCTAACATCAGAAACAGTCATTATTATTACGGTTTGGTGTTGTAACTTTGCTATTCGATCTAATTCAGTTTTGCGTGCTGATCACCATGCAAGACAGCCGTAAGTCATATGCGAATGAAACAAACTGTGATACAGCGATACGAGAGTGTTCTTATCAACTTAAGGGCGTATTTTAGAGAGGCGGCCATTTCCCCGCGACAGTTTTTCGGATAGTTCAGTGAGGTGTCCGTGCCTATTCAATGCATCTGCTTACTGAGTTTTCACTTTGCATATATTCCGATTGCTGGTTGAGACGGTTATCCATGACCATTACTGAAACCTGTCCCTTACTAAAGAGTGCAATCTGATTACTGACATGTCTAAGTTTTGTCGTCTCTTCAAACAGAAGAAACTTTTGGAGGTGAGTAATTTTATTAATGTCACGTCGCGATCTGATTACTAATGAGGACGTCACCAGCCCTAATAGCGTATATGCCTTGCATTATAGTTTTAGCAAGCATTCAAGCCCCTGATCGTTTCATATTTCAGCACGAAGAACTGCACGATTTTCGAAGTCGGTAATTTGTCATACATATAATACTAGGTGCGAGTATTCGTGATTAATGTTGACTCGCGTGGCTTACCTTACTCGCTCAAATCACTAGGACAAGCTGCTAAACAGCCTGTGTGTTTCCATGAGGCATTTATTAAGCACTTTGAGTAAAACTTGACTAAGTTAGTAAAACGAATTTTCTCTGTAATAAAGCAACCTTCGATGATAGAAGAGGAGCGCTGACTCTTTCTTGCGACATCATACGAACTCGTGACGCTGCTCTTGCGATTGATCAACAAATAAAGCAGGAATGGTCCTGTATCGGAAAATATCGTTCGTTTTCCGAGACTCGCGATACGATATCGGGTTTGACAAAGAAATTTTGGTTCAGCACCGCAGGGCACACATAGAAAGATAGATAGATAGAAAGACAGACATAAACATAAATAGATGGATTGATAGATGGATAGATTGACCGATAGATAGAGTATAGATAGATAGATAGATAGATAGATAGATAAATAGATAGATAGATAAATAGGTAGATAGCTAGATAGATGGATAGATGGATAGATGGATAGATAGATAGATAGATAGATAGATAGACAGATAGATAGATAGATAGATAGTCATGCCTGGTTTGTAATCTGCATCGCAATCGTTTTCATTCAGCCAGTACCAGATATGGGCGACATGGTCTATGATCCAAGGAGATGGTGTCCCGCGACCATCAGTGCTATTCGAGATAATCGTTCCGTAGCGAGGATCATCATTACCGGCTGCCGTCAGAAGTGCCTTGCCTTTCGACGGGCTACCAAGCCACGGCATGCGGCTCTCTATGGAGCGCGATGATCCCTCTACCCACGGGTCAAACTGGGCAATGCGGGTTGTTGGGTAAGCGCTAGAATTGTAGTCGAATCTGAAACGGTAAGAAGCACGCGTACCGATATAATATAAATGTATGATTGATGTCCACGTAGTGAACAAAGCCAGGCAGGATTAGAGTTTAATTGAGATAAGCCAACCTGTAGGCGATCGGTGCTTGCCATATCCCACCGTATCTGTTACGCACTTTCGCGTCAAGTTTATAGCGGAATGTTGCTCCGTTCGAAAGCTCCTTTATCCCCTGTGCCAGACCGAGGATGGAGTAGTCAGTATATAATGACGGCCGATAACCGTTTCTAGACATCACCTGAAGGTTAATTATTAATTAGTAAACACTTCAGTGCCATAACATACCAACTTTGAAAGCACACACGCTTTTAAGAACTATTTTTACGAAGTTTGCAGTAGATAAGCCAGACCTTGAAATGAGGTCATCCAAGTAAGTGCAAGGGAAGCCCCGTAAACTGGCAACTATAGTGTGTCAAGTTGGTTCTCACCTGGCTGGCACCCCAGCCGCTGGAAGCACTCGAAACAAGCATAGTCCATCCCTCGTTTGGATTCGACTTCATGTCACAGTACACGGCGCGAACCAAGGCACTACTGTCCTTAATAAGGTAGTAGCCATCTTTGTACGAGTCAACTCCGTTGTGCAAGCCATGAACTCGAATATCGTTGCAGGAGCGCCGGCTATAATGAAAAAAAAAAAAATAAAAATAAAAAAAAAAACAAAAAAAAAAAAACAGATATCCCTTCAGCGGTGCTAGAAAGCACTACCGTGGAAAGAATTGCCACCGAAGTATACAACAGCAAAGATAACAACAACCACCACCACAACAAAAACAACAACAACAACAACAAAAACGCAATAAAATAATTACCAGGAATTTATTAGCTGTGTGACTGAGTTTATGAGTTTCGATTCCGCAACTACAAGTGGAATCCAAATAGCTATCGGACCAAAAATGCCTGTAAGACATCTTGCTCAGATTAAGCGATAGCAACATGAAAGTCGGATGAAAAGAACTCACAAAAAGGACGTAGATGTGCGAGAATTGCTTAAAACACTCTCGCGTAGGTTTCGGATCACAGACATACGGGATAAGGTGTTCCAACACCGTGATCAGAATGCCGGAGGCACGCGAGGAATCGACAAAACACCAGAAAATAAGCAGGAACCAACCTTCCCCCCTCGCGAATCCACAAGCGAAGGATGTTTGGAGTCAACAAGTTGCGTAAGTAAACAGCGCCTGTTGCTGTCCTGTCAGCTACAAGTGTGCCTGACAACTCCACACCAGCCTTTTAAATAAGAGAAATCGTAAGAAAACATTTTAACGTTAGAAACGCATACAATACAATACATAAAATACATACACATAAAGAGAACATTTTAACTTTAGAAAACGATAGAGACATTTCTCTTGTCTGAACGAGTTATCTATGTCGAAGAAAACTTTCGACTACCTTGTATGTCCCTTGATACGGCGTGCCAATATAGCCGATTCAGAGTCAATTTAAAACGTTAGAATAACAGGCCCCCATCGTTTTTGCTAAGCGGAGATGGCTGTTTTTGACAGGTTTCAGGAAGCAATTATTTTTTATATAGTACGCTTCTTTTTTTCCTTCAAAGTTCAAAGCTTTGGAAAGAGCTGCATGCTGTTGCTGGTGAGGTATCGCTAGAACAGGTATCCTGACGAACTTCAGGGTTGCTAGACCATAAAAACTTCAAACTTCAAATATTAAAAACTTCAAATGCCAAGATTTTGCTATGGGCCATTTCCAACAGGAGTTTTAAATACAAGGACACTAAAAGTTTTCTTACATAACAATGAAATAGCTCCTTGATGTAAGAATTTTATCAAGTTAAATCAATTCCGTGACATTAAAAAATGACTAGAATTTGTTAGTTCCAAATAGAAACGATACGAAACGAACTTTCATCAACCATACATGGACGACGACGAAATTAAGGGCTAAAATGAAAAACGAGGTAACGAAAATTTCTAACGGAAACACGCTGGGTATTCACAATAACACAGAAAAGATATGGAGAAAAAATTTTCGCACGTTTTCACTGGTAGTGAGATAAACACCATTGACATGTGTTGAACAAGGTGCTCGTTTCGCGATCTGCTCTTGGCCAACGTCCCATGTCCCGAACTGCTTTAACAAAACCGGCTTTGATGATTCCGAAGGGGAGCACACAAAGTCGTAAGAAGGGTCGGCAGAGAAAACACCACCATTTTGGTCATTCCCATTAGCTTCGATCATATACTGGAACGAAGTCTAAACAGCGAAGTGCAAGAACTACTTAACTCTTTCTCTGTACATAGGCAAATGCAAAGATAGAGGATAGACATTTACACAGAGATGCAAATATTTAAAATACTAGCTATGTTAATAAGTAGAGACGTATATAGGAAACAACAGCAAGAGAAAAAACAGCTAGAAAAAAAAAGAGTCGAGCATATAACCACAACACAGTAATGGTGGCAGAGTGCACTGATCTTCCCATAAAAACCTTGATCCTATACAACCCCGAAATTACAAGCATTTGAAAGATCAGGCACCACGAAAGGCATGCACATAATATAGCCCATATAATAATAATATAGCCTATATAATAATAGTATAGCCTTGGAAAGCAAGGAAAAACGCCGCCGGCTTACTTCAGCAACATCAAATCTCTTGATGGAATTTGCAATTTCAAGAACAGAAAAATCGCCGTTTAGCGACGGTGAATCGCTGTTCCTGTTCAACACGTTTTCGCTGGTCCATCCAGTCGATGTGGATCGTGCCAGGAGTAGAGTCCAGCCCCCTCCGTACCGATCAAGGTCGCAATAAGTTCTGACTCGCTTGCCAGGGCTTGGTTCAATTTCGAAAAAGCCACTGGATAGCGGATTTAACATCTCGAACCCACGAAACATGACCTCAACGCAGGAGCGGGGTAATATATAATCAGCTTCCCGAATCCAGTACCTACGTACACAGAAACGGACGAGCAATCAGTGTATGAGCTACCCAAAAACAGTCAAGCCAAAAGAGGCACTTGATACCCAAGGCGCGAGCTGAAACAAAACCCATCGAAGACTTCAGAGAAACGCGCTTGCGTGAAGCAAATGTATGAGGCGGCTATGCAGCGACTTAATTTTTGCGAGAAAGTTGTTGTTGTTGTAGAAAGAAAAATTAACGGTGATCGGGTTATGCACACAAGAAGAAAGCTAACCAAACATGCTCTGGTTTCTCCATCATCAGGTGAACATCAATCCATTCAGACGGGTGGTATCCTGGTCTATTGTCTACACAACAAGACGAAGCAACTGATCAGCATTAAACGAGTGGAAAAACCTACCAGCTAGTGCCTACGCGCATCCTTTGTCGCAGAAATAAAAACAACAAACAAGGAAACGACCACACAAACAAAAAAACAAAAACAAAGCAAGTAGTCTATGTTCAGATGCAGAGATCAGCACATTAGAGTTAAGACGGATCACAAAACACAAACGCACTTAACATGAACTACAGAATAGTATGGGCCCTTCTCTTCCGATTAGCTATGCTACGAAGAGCCCACCCTCCAATTTAGCCATGACCTTGCATTCATGTACGCTTTTGCTTTATGAGAAAAATATATCTTGTTCTTGTTCTTGTTCTTGTATGGCGATCCTGTTAAACTGAAAGCATAAATCACAAACCTGTTATGGACCCAAAGCCATCATCAACTGGATCATCGTTTGTAGTGAGCTTGTGTTGCCAAACGTACGGAACGCGAGCTCCCACACTGTTTAGTCCGATTGTCCATGTATCAAATTGCTGAATAAGCTTGACGTTTGTCTGATCCATACTAGTAGAGTCTACTCGGTAAAATGCAGGTGCTTCCCATATTCCACCCCACCTTCCTAAACAGTAGCGCACAGAGGATTAAGGATGCATTTTCCCATCATGCTTAATATGAACGAACATCTCTACTAATTGCACAACTGAAGATACTGAAGCTAGAAGATTTAATTCAATTGCAAAGATATCTCCAAGTATATGACTGGGACAAGGGTGATTTGCTCCAGTCACTTCAACGCCTCTTCTCCTTCCAAACCTACAACAGGACTACGCGAAGTAGCGGGTACAATGCACTCCATACGTCTTATATGCGAACAGTTGAATATAGCGATAGATCGCGAAGACACTCCTTGGCCAGATTTATTTGATAATATTCTTAATATAAACGTAGATCTAAATCTCACGAAATCGCAGTTTTAAAAGTTTTGTTTGGAGCACTGTTTATGGCGAAGTACTAACCTAAACAACAGATGTAGCGCCTGCTAGATCCACTATGTAACCAAATTCATCTTGTTTGCGTTGATCTCGTTTTGTGTGTTTTTGTAATTTCTCGGCTATCTAGTTAGCGATCTGCATGGGCGAGACTTTCATCTACTTCTTTTGCATAAGAGGGGGGCTCCTAAAATCCGATTAGCTTCGCTAGTACGGAGTCCTCCTTCACATGTAGAATATTGTAATTTTATTTGACCACGTATTTTTGTTTTCTACATGCGAAAATAAATCTTGAATCTTGAATCTTGAATGCTCCATCATGCTTCAATCTTGGAACAAGACTTTTTCAAGGTATCAGTGCAGTATTTCAATACGTAGCCTCGAGAAGTGAAGAAATGTGCTATTCACATATTGCTTCATCAATTTGAAGATCCATTTTTACAGTAAGAATGTCGCTTAGCAAACAATCAATCCTTAGGTCAGTAACTTGGCAATAAACACAGTCTCAAAGTGAACATTTAGAGATTAAAAAGGGCGTCTATAACCAACAATCAACGCAGAAAATAGCGCATGAGTATATTCGGTAAATAACACAGTTTTTTAAAAGAAAAATAAAGCAACAGATCTGAAATTAGAGCTCACCGAATTCATGCGCTTCGAGTCTGTACTGGAACGTTGGAACAATCCTGTACGTATCTTTAAGCTGATCAGCATACTGCAAGATCGAATAGTCCGCGTACAGACTTGGAGAGCCTGCATTTCGCAGCCGAACATTCCCAGCTGTCCAAGTGTTGGTATGGGATGAAACAACAAGGGTCCAACCTCCTCCATTACGAGTCAAATCACAGAAAGCTTTGAAGCGGGAACCGGATGCCGGCGAAATATCGTAAACACCATCCACTAACTCTACCCCAAGGCGCTCAAGTTTTATTCGCAGGTCCTTGCATGAGCGGGCAACTACGAAGCGTCAGTAAGATATCACTAGTTGTCAAGAGCAACGAGGAGGCAAAACAACCAAAGACATCAAACAAACAAGAAATCCCCCACGCCATAACACGATTCACGGCGCACATCGCTTTTAAGAGGAAACATCAACTAATCCCCAAGAACTTCTTAATACCCCGAAAAACAAGGTAGAGAAGAATGGGCTCTGCAAATATAGCCTGAATCGGGGTCTGAAAGCAATTAGCATTACAGTAACGTATAAGAACGCTTAGCATCATGGGCTGCTTTTAATAGGCATAAGCTGTAAAAACAAAAAAACATGACAAACGTTATTTTTGCTGGTCAACGGCATGAAGCCAGGGTTCATGTCATTTCCAACTTGCTTTCGCCTGTCTCCAGATTATAAATGCAGCAACTTCAAGGGTAGAAAATGACCCCCACCCCACCCCCGTCAGTTTTCATAATGCGTGCGCGGTCTCTTTCTTCGCAGACAAGGCCGAATACGTACCTGCGGCGGATTTAGCTAATCTCTACTCGAACTGTAGCCACATCAAACTTATCGCATTAAGGCGATAGAAATCGGATTGGTCAATCACTTGACATTGACAAAGGCGAGCATGCATATTCACACTTTTTCTAGGGCTGATTGAAGAATGCACTCTGCAGGACTTTACACAAATCTAATTCTACTTTAAACAAATTTTGACCAATTTGCTAACCACATTGTTGAAACGTTGTGAGCTAACGATTGTGCATGCTTTCTGTCATCTTACAAAAGGCTTATAGAAGAAGAAGAAATGAAATGCATAAGAGATTGCTCGCTGTGAACACTCTGTCAACAAAATAATATCTCACCAAAAGGCCCGGGTTATATCTAGTCTGCACCAAAAGAATGACAATTAGTGTAAAATCTAGAATTTTACAACCCGCATTAGGTCAAGCAAACCTCTTACTTGGACAAAATTCCAAATTACAAATTTGAGACTGCTCGCGATCGCCGCCACAAGGGGCACCGCCATGTTGAGGATACGGAGCGTCACAGAAACGGCTGCGCCGAGACACTCCACCACTACAAGACTTGTCACACTTCGACCAGTCCATCCATGGACCCCATCCTCCATTGATGGGTGCAGACACTTAAGAACGAAGTAGCACAATAAAAAGCCTCCACACCTTCAGCTGCAAAGGCGAGCAGTTGCGCATCCGTAACTGCATAAGTATGTGTTCAAAGCTGAATATGGCAAACACGATTTCATCGCGGGGCGGCTCGCATCTACATCTTAAGAAATACACAGACAGCATGGGGCGAAAGTGTTAAAACTATCTAATTTGATGGTACGCGCACATTTACATAGGGCGAACCCTGATCAAAAGAAAACAAGCAATCTAGCTGTACTTACGACTGACGCAGTGAGTCTCCGAAGAGTAACCACTGTGGCAATGGCATTTCCGAGCCGAGTCACAAACCTGATGAACGGAAACGAGCTTTTTGCGCATGCTTGCATTAACACGGTTAAGGATCTGCGGTTCGAAACTCATTCTCGCTTGTTTCGAGATAGACCTTCGTCTCGTATCGAATCTTCTGGTTTGTTTCGTGACGGGCCTTGGTCTCGTCTCGAAACTTCGCGGAATCAGAAAGTTTCGAGTCGCAGACCCTTGCTTGATAGGGGCTTTTGCAAAAAGAATTGGGTTGCTAATAGGCGTTCTTCAAGCAGAATAGAACGGTTAATAGAGAGGATCTGCGTCTCGAAACTCATTCTCGTTTGAAACAAGAAATTTATCGTCTCGTTTGAATCGAGACCGATGTTCTACTCGTCTCGAAACTTCTCGTTTGTTTCGATACACAGACCCTTAGAAGATGGGCGCTTGAAAAGCCTCCTATTTCATAGAAATATCAGCGAGTAAGAAGTAAGTCTCATCGAGCAAACTGAACTCGCCTACCCCACGACCGTTGCATTCTTTGCCGTCGATAAGAGGACACTCGAAGAAGCCAGCTTCGGCGACATTCACACACTTTTGTGACTTGCAAACCTGACAGAGAATGCAATTATATGTAAAAAAAAGGTCCCTTTTTGGAAGCCACAGCAAACTCCATGTTATAATACACGTCAATTCTGGCATAGGCAAACTGAGGCGTTCCAGGTTGGGAACCAAGTCCTCAAAACCATGGATACAGACACATAGAAATGAGGTGTAGATCCATACATAACATAAGTAACCTATTAAAAAATTACTTGCTTGCAAGTGCGAAGAAACAATACCTTGTACACCAGTTGATTGAGGAATGTTACAAAAAAAAATTGGCATCAAACAACCTGACAAAGCCCTTAAGAGCAATGCTTTTGATATTCAGTAAGAGAAGAGACAGACAGAAAAATCCTTCCATCCACCTTATTCTCGCCACACCGGGTGCCATCTGCGACCATGCCAAGTCCGACTTGTGTACTGCCAGTGATATTCGCCAAGCTAGAGATAAAAAGAAATCCTAGACACCACATGTCATAAGCAGACATAAAATTTACAGAAAGCTGGTAGGCTTTTAAAAGGCGACGATAAATCTCAAAGCTTTGACAGATCCCGAGACTCTGTCCCAGGAATAAATACTGCAATGCGTGTGTGGTTATTCATGGCCGGCGGTTAAAGGCAAACTTCAAAACAGCCCAACTATATCTTCGATTTATGCCCAAGCAGTGCGCTGCAGGAGAGAATATTTCAGAAAATGTATTCGTTGAAAAAGAAGGAAAAAATAACCAACAATAAAAACGATGATCAGCAGTCTTACAAATGAAATCGCATCAAACGCCAAGCACAAACCAGTCAGTAGACAATCAACAGAACGAATTGCGTTTCATACGAGACAAGTGACTACCCAAGATACAAGCTATAATCAGATTCCACGATTCGATGCAGTATATCAGATAAAAGAAAAGGGCTCAGAGCAGCGGAACGTATGAAAACCCCCCGCTCCTGCAAGATTTATAAGTTGAGTATACGGTTAGTTTTGCGAGCGAACTCGCTCCTGGAAGTCACTACTATCCTATACGTATTTACGATGCAAAAGGCAATGCTAGACAGCATACGATTCACTAATTGTCAGTAACCAATTATACGTTGAAAATAACAGACTAAACCTCCTGACAATCCCACAGTCCATACTCGTTCAAAACGCTAGTATAAGATATTATCGCGTGCCCAAGTTAATATTCCAATTAAACGACGTAGATGAAATATCGCCAAAAAAGAATTAAGAAACTGGAAAAAAATAAAGGGAGCTGCCACGTACCTGCAAAATAGCCCGGGCTGAATTTGCTGCTGCAAATAATTTTGGCCATAGTTCACACGATACGGTGTAGTTGCAGGATCCGCACACTGAATTTGTCCGCACAGCACATCACTGATTAAAGAAGGGGGGGGGGGGTTACACTTTTGCGGCTTTAAGGAAATCTCAAAGAACAAAACGCATGGTAGACAACACTCAGGCCGACAATTTCAGAAAAAGAATATGTGCACGTATGCACCGAAAAAACACGAAAAAAAAGCGGAAAATGATAAAATCAATCACAAAAACATATCCACACAGACAAGCAACTACTAAACACCAACCTTGCGGCGCAGGGAATTCTAGCCGTTGGAGAGCAAGTCCCGAAGTCGCTCGTACCCGCATTGTACGTGCTCCAACAAATATCACTGGCTTGCCTCGCGTCTACACATCAAGCTTATGCATTTCAACATTACACACATAAATATATATATATATATATATATATATATATATATTTATATATATATATAATCTTAAAGTCGCCAGGTGTGACCGTGGTGTTACACCGTACCGACCTAAACGTGCAGAGCAATCATATCCTTTGAAGTTGTTTTCATGAGTTGTAACTTTTGTATATATATATATATATATATATATATATAATTTAATAATTTAATATAAATATATAATATATATATATTTCTTGCTTGTTATGGTGACACACCAAATACAGTGCTCAATGGAGTTAGCCAGAGCGATTATACATTTTTCCAAGACGGAGTCAAAAGACAGTCATGACCTCTACAGACTGTTTCGTGCTTACGCACTCTTCAGAACTTCACTTCACTCCCAATCACAAATTCAGAAAGGTCTTCAACAGAAACACAATAAAGGTGAGCTACAGCTGCATGCCAAATATAGAAAGGATCATACACGGCCAAAACCGA
>QQSS02185911.1:3086-13702 GCA_003687565.2 Craspedacusta sowerbii | reverse complement strand
ATGTATGTATGTATGTATGTATGTATGTATGTATGTATGTATGTATGTATGTATGTATGTATGTATGTACGTATGCAGGCATGTATGTGTGCATGTATGTATGCATGTGTGTATGGATATATGTTTGTGCGGGTGAACAGGATCGGGCAAGTGCCAGGATTTATATGTGCGCATATGAATGCGAAGTGGCCGTTGAGCGTTGCTGGAGAATTCAACCAGTGGTTTTCTAACTCATTGTTTGTAGCTCGGTACGATATTCTCAGATCGCAGTGGTTTGCTATTCAGTTGCATTGGGTAGTAGATCACTTATCGATGGGCTGTGTAGACCCAGGCTAAACAAGAGCTTACGCCTTGGCAACAATTTTGAGCGTCCAGGCTTTGACGCCTCGGTAATTGCTTGAGCGCCATTGGTTTTGCAAGCAACCGTTAGGATTTGCTATACAATCCTTGGTGGGCGCAGCGCAAACTTTGTTATGAATCGCAACTTAACGTGTTTGAGAAGTCTCCCTTTGATAGGTGTGAGCTCAAATCTTTCAGAACAAGAGGTCGCCAGAAAATTCCACAGAATGCGAATCGTGCTGCTAGAAAGCTAGCATGCAGCTAATTGTGTGCTTCAATCCAAGTTGACTAATCTTACTTTGGCCCCCCGTTACGTACTTCCATTTTTGGGGAAATCGAGTGTGTTGTTTTCGTAGCGATGGCCTTGCTCGATGAAATTGTTTATCAATTTGTGACAAGGCTCTGCTTTGGAAGGTTGAAAGCTTTGAGCATTGGCAAGGCGATTATCAAGAAGCTTAAGTGGAGTTGTATCGACGGAGGCGTTCAGGATCATTCTCTAAACAATAAAGTTCGTATGTGTGCGATTGCTTTCAGGTCTACTGTGTGTATGTCCGTCTGGTCTTCAATCCGCCTGCAGTCCTTCCGCCGGCAAATGGTCAACATATCTGCCATGATTACTGTCTGTCTGTCTGTTTGTTGGCTTTACTTTCTTTGTTCTACCTTTTTTCCCTTCTTTCTTTCTGCCTGTCCGTCTGTCCGCTACCTAGACGATGGTATGTCTGTCTGTCTGTCTGTCAGTCTGTCTGTCTGCTAGTCAGTCTGTCTGTCGGTCAGTCTATCTGCCAGTCAGTCCGTCTCCCTGTCTGCCTGTCTCCCTGTCTGCTAGTCCATATTTCTGTCTGATTTGCTTCCTGCGTCTGTCGGTGTATCTGCCCAGTGAGCGATTGCATGCGGTTATCTGATTCAATTTCCTCGGTGAAAACATGGCGGCGGGTTGGCGACAAGGGGTATTTGGATAGGGGCAAAGGGTGTGTGGCCACTGATCTGTATAATAACTGTTATTATAGAGATCAGTGTGTGTGGCAGTGAGCTAGTGTGCCATCATTGTGGACATCATTGTGAAATGTCCGCGTGGTCGACAGTGATCACCGCGCATGCTCTATTAACATCCTCGTAATGAGTAGCAATTAGCTTGGCATGCCAATGAACTCAGCTTTTCCTCGTAGTTTTGCATTGATCCATATCTCAATTTCCTTTTCAATTTCGTTGACTTGTTACCAGATTCTTGTTGATTGGAGCAGTGCGGACTCCCTTACGATGCTATTGCCGTATGACGCATGCGCTTTAAGAAGTAGACCTATAAATAGGAATCCAGTAAGTCTGATGATATTTTCACGTAACTAAATTAGTAGCTTAGGTGTCGATATTTTTGTTATTGACGTCTTGACCTCAAGGGCTATCTCGTATAAACACACGTTGAAACGAAATAAATTCTGAATGAGGATATTTTTGTGTGAATCTTCATACAAAGATGGAAAGGTGCGCGCACGAGACAAGTCAATAGTTCTATGAGCCTATCCAAACATGCAACGACACCAAACCTCGCGCGTCGGATCGCTGACGCCGATTTCGACAGGGGGGGCATTGTAAAGATTTATTGAATGAATGCTAAGAAGGCATTTAGCAAAATACTAAGAGACATAATGTGAAGCTCGTAAAGAATGAGGTGTGCGCTTTCGAATGCCGTTTGCACGGTTGCTATTTAAGCGCGTCTTGCATTCTTACCCCTTTCTCCTTGCCATAAATCCTTCGCACAATTTGTAAAAGCGATGGGTCCTACTAAATCGCACCAGAAAATGTGCCAGCCAACTTTTCTATCGGCGGCGGTTTAGCATGGCGTATTCTTGCTGCTCTTGCGGGTATTTTCTCCACGTGGTTACGTGCCGTCCCTTGAGCAAATCCAAATGGCGCTAATAGCATGTTATTATCGCAAATCGGTCAAGAATGCTCGCCGATGGCACGATTTCTATAGAATACCGCAGCTGGCCATGTGCTGCATATTTAGCTGACAACATGAAAATTAGTCGAAGGCAATGTTTTCTCGCTATAGCTCTCAGAAATCTAACATGGCTGAACAAGAAGTGGCCCTTTGCGAGGTGTGCGGCAAATTTTCTCCGCAGCAGTGGCGCCCTTCAAAGTGCAAGATGTGTTTTAACGACGTTTCTAGTCATAAGGAGACTTCAGAAGACGGCCGTTTTAAATTTCCGAGCTCAAAAAGTAAGGATGATCGTGGGAACTCAAACTTTATAAAACCTGCATCTCTCAATGGAGGAACTTCGGATAAAAAACCTGTACGTACTCACCTGTTGGAGACGAAAGGCGAAGAAAGCAGTAGCTCAAACTCGGCTTACAATCGCATAAGCTGTGACTCTTCATCTTTTGCGGATACGATTGATGTTTCAATTGATGGTGACGGTAAAGACTTAAGCGGAAAGGAGGGTTCCGATGTTGAGGATGATACAGCGGATGACTTATCCGGTGTCGAAAATCCGAAGCAGCGACATAGGGTAAGAACAGCCTGTTATGTGTATGTCGAGCTCCGTGAAAACTCCCAATTTATGTTTTTTTTTAAAGCATATGCTTTCTAATCAGGAATGTAATCGAAAATGTTAAGAATTGCAATCATCAATTTAAAGAGCTATAAAGGCGAGCCAATTAAGGATGCAAGAATTCGATTTTCGAGATATTAATCCTAAGGCCCAGGTTGGCTGCAATTCCATACATATTTGACATGCGACACAAACAGATTTTTTCATCGACTAACCTTGTTTCTTGTCTTAATTTGAAAAGCGAATTATCATTTGAATATTAGAGGGATGGACGGTAAGAAAAACGCACTGCACATTACAATCTATTACAATCATTTCATTCTCTGTAATTGTTATCTATGATCATTATTGGCTATTATAATATACACATTATCTTCACTTGCATAGCCTTTTTTAAAAATCATGTCTGCGCTCTGATTCAAGATTCCCTGGGATGGAATATCAACTGGAATTTGGTACTTTTATATCTTATACAGAGTATGGTGAACATTTTACCAGAAATGCAATAGTACAAATTCTCAACATGCAAGGTCTTTTTTTTGGGCGATTTCTAAATGTCACAGTCAATTGCGTCAAAAAGCAATTAGCTTTCAATGCCTTTTGTGTTTAAGATGCAGAGCTGGTGTCCATGTATTGAACCTTGTAGGTCATTAGACAAGTATCCGAAATTGCCTAGTACTTGATTGTGTTTTTGTCGATTAATCCATACAGAGCCACTTGATTTAATTAAAGATTTACCCTAGAATGTTTTCAAAATGCCAACACTAAACCACTGCAATAGAAGGTAAGGTGGCTAATTGCTTATAGAAGAAATTTGGTGTAATTGTATTTCAGTCTGGATACTGAAATTTTGGGTTGACCACCCAAGATGCTCGAAAGGATAGTTTGGATGGTCTTAAATGCTTGACATAGGTAGGAATAAAATATCGTACAAAATGGCTTTTCGGTTTTCGTTCAAGACTAAATCTGCAGAACTATAGATCCCACAAGTATAACTTTGATGGCAGGAGTTGTTTTATTGAAAAGGTTTTCACATACAACAACTGTTTGTAGGTCGTGTGTAATCTGCCAAGTTGAGGATGATTTGGACTGCATCGTAAATGCCAGTATTTTTAAAGTGCCTCACCTGAATAAGCGGTATCTTACTCCATTCAAGTCCACACGATAGAGTGAACCAATAGTCTATGATCTCTGGCATTCTAAAAAAACTTTTTAAATGTCTGCCGCTATAAAAAATATGGAAATTCATCTGCAATTTGTACAATTTGTTTTTGTGGTCTGTAACTTGTGGCCAGTGGTTTAGCAAAGACTTTGTTGAAATGAATCATGTACCATGTGGGCTTGTTTTGCTGGTCTTTAAATGAGCTTGTGCTGTGTGGAGAGATTTTCCTTCCAATTCTTGTATCCTGTGAAACTGTCATTCATTGTGGCATTCTTAAGGCTATATTTAGCAAATTCGTGCACGTGAATTTTTTCTTAGCCAAACGCAGTCTGCTAATCTGTCTTTCTTATCTGTCATGAACAGCCATCTCATTTCATTCTTATTTATTGAAGTGCTCTTTGATTTCGTTCTGCTATTTGGGATTTTTATAAGTTTAATGTCGCAGCTAACACGCTGACTGACTTGCTATGGAAAATGTTTTATTTCTCCATGATCAGTGTCACATTAGTAATCCTTTTCGGATTTATAATTATTCTTGTTTGTTCTGTGTACATGCTTGATTTTCTATTCCTTTTATAATGGCTAATTTGGCATGTGGAATGTTTGTACACTGTCTTAATCCTTTTGGTGTCATATTTATTTGACGTTATGTAGAAGTTTTCTTTTCATTTGGTTTTCCTAATTTTCTACAAGGAAGATCTTTAAGTGTGACCATACAAGTGGGATGTATTAATTCACAGTTTTTTTTTCTTTGGTTTTGTTTCATTTTAAAATGGCTCTTTATTTCATTTAGAAATATGCGCGTGCTGATAGCTTTGATGGTGGGGACGAAGAGAAGGAGTTCCCCTCTAGGAAGTCTTCTCTTAAGAAGCGAACAATAGCTCACAGAAGAGATAGTACAAATCTAATTCAGATATCAGCTATGATGAGGTCATCAAACTCATCATTGTGCAGCTACAACAGTGAAGGTACTCATTAAAAGCTTTCTTTTTTAAAGTTTTCGCGGGTGAATTTTGCTGCTGATATCTCTGTTTGGATGATTAGCGTGTTGCTGGCCTTGATTTCCTTCGCAATTCAGGTGTTGTTTGTCCCGATCGGTATAAGTAGCTGTTTCTACTCGTGTTAGGCCTATCAGATTTTGACTATGACATCCAGAGCATAACTGACACCGATGATTATGCAGAACTTGGTGACAGTATACCTGAACTCGAGTCTGCACAGCCTGAGGTGAAGGCGAAGTTTGAAATGGAGCGGCGGATTTCAAGGACCAGAATTTTTGATTTGGAGAAGGCGGTCGAAGGCATTCAGGATGAGCATCGTGCTATTGAGATCGCGAAAGACAGGCAGATCAAGTCGCTCCAACGGGAGGTTGAAGGTATCTTAGTTCTGCTCGTGCTCTTTATCTCATGGAGATTTTATCGTGTGGAAATTTTTTCTTATGGTGATCTTAGTTAATTTTTTAATCCCTATCAATGATTACTTAGTTTATGCGAATCTTTTGGCTTCTGATTTATAAGATTTCTAGGCTTTCAAGTTTTACTGTACATTTATTTAATGATGATGATGATAAAGCGGCGACGACGACGGCGACGACGATGATGATTATAATCATGATCATGACGATGACAATGATGATGGTGATGATGGTGGTGGTGTTTTTATGCTGATATTGTTCATTTACCTCGACTGTCGACATTTTGCATATTACGACATTTGTAGACATATGGCGCATAGTGGCGGTTAGGCTAGTTCTGTTCTGTTGATATTGATAATAGTACAGATTCTGTTGATATAATTTTTCCGCCATATAATCTTAAGATTCTGGGAAATAATTATGGTACCTTCAATAAGATATTTTTTTCCTTATTTTGCAAGCTAGTCGATGCTGTTATTTAGTGACTGGCTGAAGACTGCTTCCAAGGTCTACGTTTATTTGCGAAACTTAGATTTTGTGTCTTCTAGGCTTGAAACTCGAGTTGTCCAGCGTGAAGGCTCATGAAAACATCGCTCTGTTGAAAAGCCGCTTAGAGCTAGAGAGCAAAACTGTCCGTGTGACTGATCTCGAGAGCGAAGCGCGTAGTCTGCAGGCCGAGATCGAGCGCTTGTCATCTTCTCCGGACAAGTCCGACGTGGAAGACGTCCTCAGTCGCGAGTTGGATCGGGCTAAGCAGCGAATTCTCGCGCTAGAAGAGGAGGCCAGAAGCGCCGTGGAGCGAGTCGTCCTCGCCGAGGATCTGCAGAAGAACGATCGGGAGCTTCTCGACGTGCTGCGCAATCAGCTGTCGTCGCTCGAGAACGACCTCTTCGCGGCACAACAGAAAAACCGCCTTCTGGAGGACAAATTGAAGATTTTGGACATGGTGAAAACGGAATTTCGGGACGAGCAGGAAAAATGCGCCAAGCTGACAAAGGAAGTTGAATCTCTTCGGCAGAAGATTAAGCGCCGTGATCGCCATATTGAAGACCTCGAAGATGACAACGTGAGACTGCAGCAGTTAAAGACGGACCTTGAAACTCAGCTTGGAAAGAGGGACCACAAACTTAAGCGCTTTGAAAGGAAGGTATCTGAGCTGCAGACGGAAGTTAGTAAATGCAACAAGGAAATAGCAGACCTTACTGGTGAAAACAGGACCCTGGAGCAGGTCCGTAGATTAACCGACCAACAGCTGACCGGTGCAGATAGAAAAACGGAAGAGGAGCGCCACAGGGAGGCGATATTTATCAACAGTTTGGAGGAGCGTCTCAAGCACACGGAATCTAGAGCAAAGGAGCTGGAGCTGGAAAATGACAACTTCTTGAAGGAAATGCGAGAAATGTTTGACACACTTGTGAGCACAGAGAAGCAGTTTGAAGAGGTGAAGGAGACCAGCAGGGAGACCGAAGCCAAGCACAACAAACTTAAGCAGGAGAACAGGAACTTGGAAAAGCGCACGGAAATGCTGCAGAGAAAGCTGCAGAAGACGGAAAAGGAGCGTCGCAAGGCGCTGGCGCGTCAGAGCGAAGCGGAGAAGAAGCTCGCTCAGGCAGGCGACCCGGAGCTTCAACAGACTCTGCCCTCTGCCCTACCTGCCAGGACAGATCCTGCTGCCCCTGAATGGAGGGATGCTAAAATACTCGCGCTGAAGTTGCAGTCAACGGAGGCGAAGTTGACTGTGATAGAAGGGAATAAGTCCTACCTGGAAGCCAAATTAATTTCGCTTGAAAGAAAGGTTAGTTTATTTTCTTGCTCGTCTAGTGATGTATTCATTAACAAAATTGTTCGGCTCGCTGAAGGGCTTTCTGTGCTGTCGTCACTATGTAATCTGCATGTGTAGCATATGCAGCAGGTGATGCTTTCCGCGCTTGCACGGATTCCAGTGCCTCGTTGGTACCAATTTTTGCGCTTGCCGATTTTGATCAGATGCACTCTCTGATACAATCATATGACCGTTTTTATTTCGGCTTGAGTGGATTTGAACCGGGAACCTCTTGCTTTGTAATCCCGCTCCCGAACAGCTCCGCAACGGAATCTTTAAGCAGTAGATGCGGTGTGTGTCTGTTTTCATAATAATTTAATTCCCCTTGCAGATGATGGAGAAAGAGCAAGAAATCTGTAGACTGCACGACTCTCTTGAACGTGATTCGGGCTTACCGTCGCACGACTTGGATCGGTATGATGCGCTGGAGCGAGAGAACTCCATGCTGCATTCTCGCCTGGAGGAGGTCACTGTTGAGAACGTGGAACAGAAGGACTTGGTGACGAAGTTGAAAGAGAACAACGCTAATCTTGATGCTACTATTCAAAACTTAGGCAAGAAGCTGGAGAAGTGCTCGCAGCGACTGAAAGATGTGGAAGAAGCCAACCACCTTCTGGGTCGGGAGGCTCTGCGGCGGAGTCAGAGCTTGGGCTACGATAAGAGTGAAGTGGAGTCGACCATTCGACTGCTCAGGGAGGAAAACAGTCAGCTGGCTGGTCGGGTCATGGAGCTCTCTCATGTCGAGCAACTCGTGGAGCACCTCCAAGAGCAAATCAAGACGGAGAAGACGATCTCTGCGGTCTTCTCTACGGAGAACGAGACGATGAAGTTGAAGATATCCAAGATGGCGGACACGATTCGACAGCTCGAGGAAAGCAAGGCGGACGCGGAGAAGAGTCTGCGGCACCTGTGCGAAAGCAACCGTGAGCTGGACAACGACGTGAAAAGGTTAGAGCAAAAGCTTGAAATTTACGGTGAGCTATTCGGCCAGGACGCCTCAGCTATGCGTAAGAACTCTCTAGAGCGCCACGGATATTATGCAGAGAGCGATCACGAAGAAGAGCGGATGCTGCAGACTGCCCTTGCTCCACTCATGCAGGAAATCCAGGAGAAGGACTTGCAGATAAAGAGGCTGGAGCAGCAAGTTCTAGAGAAGGACAAGACAATCACGACCCTAATGAACGAGGTTGAACTTCTCGAAGCGAATCTGAGCAATATGATATCTGAGAAAATCAGGGGCATGAATCAGGGCAATGTTAACGAACCCTGGTCGGCAATAGGACAGGTAAGCTCTACTCGGGAGCTCGCGATTTCCCTCGCGGAAGGCTCCCATGGCAGTAGAATGTCCTCTGCCGAGCAGGACAGGCAGTCAAGTGTGCCGTTCGAAAGTCCGTCAGGTAGCTCGGTGATCTGTGATCCTTGTACTTGTGCGGATGACGCCTTAAGCGTGGCCGGCCCAGAAAGAGAGCAGCCATCAGACCCTGCTCATCCAGGCGCAAGCGCTGATGTGGACCACGCCAACGCCGAGCTCACGATCAGCCAGCAAGATTTTTACTACATGCTCGATGAGTACGGGAAGTTGTTGAAGATGAAGGACGAACGATACTTCTCAAAAATCGCCGGAGACGTCGTTGCGTCGTCTGAGTCTATTCCGCCGGTGGACGTGCCAACGACGGCAGGTATGAAAGTCGACTCCGCGAGCGTGCGTATGTCGACGGAGACAGTAAATGTATCACATCTGGGTCTCCCTGATTCTTTACCGACGGTGACGCAAACTATGACTCGACCTCACGCTGAGCCTGCGTTTGAAGATGCTTCCGTCATGTCTGAAAAGAAATCATTGCAGAGCCTGCAACAGGAGAGCGACGAAACTGCCAAGAATGGTGAGAGTTTCAACCTTGCTATGGTGCCAAACCCGTGTTTGGTGGATTCGAAAAGAGGGCTATCACTTGCCAGAGACCTTGACAAAGACTATAGCGAAATTCCCAGCCAGCTGGTGGAGAGTTTCGACCTTGGGAGAGACTATAGCGAAGTTGCCGCCCGGTTAATGGAAAATTTAGACCTTGAGAGAGACTATAGCAAACTGCCCGCCCAGTTAAATGAAAATTGGGACCTTGAGAGAGGCGTTAGCGAAATCTCCAGCCTGCTAAAGGATAACGTAGACCTTGTAGGAGACATGTACGATCAGATAGCGGCCCTCGAGAACCTGGCGAACGCTGGGCCTTCGAAAGTACTTGTTGACACATTTGAGCAGTCCCAAGCTGGTCAGCAATTGATGTCAACACAGCTGCGAGATCTGCAAGGACAAGAGCAGAAGCACTTTGGCCCGGACTCTAATTCGTACTTACAAAAAGTATTTCCGGCTCCTTTGCCCGTGCTCGCGTGTATGTCTCTTGACGATTTGCAACTTAGTAGTGGTTTGACTTCTCTTGTAAAGCCTGACCAAGGCCCTGCTCGAGAAATGACTTCTGAGGATTCTTTACCTTCCCCTCCCGATAGCTCAGTTCCCAACGAAGGCAGCACAGATTCCGTATCTGATATGCCGCTCAAAAACGCCAGTGATTTGTCCTTGCAAGTTTTACCGCGACTGGCGATGTTTACGTCAAAGCGAAACTCGCAGACTTCAAGCAACAGCAGCTCCGGCACAAATAGTGTTGACCTGTCAATGCTGGATGACCTCCTGAGCGAAGTCAATTCCCAAAGTGGCAGTTTTGAAAACTTGACCAAATCTGTCGAAAAGAGGGTTGGTTCAGCTATTTCGTCGTTTTTAGCTACAGGCGTTTGAGAGTTGCTAGGTTTCTCTGGTTCCTCTAAACTTCTACGAACTTGTGCCTTTGGTGCCTTTGTTGTTCTTGATTTTCATTAGACAAACTCGCATTTAGTCTTCGAAGGAGGAGTCGGATCTTGTAGAAGAATCCTCAGCCGTTACGTCTCCGAGACTCCAGCTCCAAGCTCGTGTCGTGATGCCTTCCATCCGAACCACTAAGCGGCGGATTTTCCGGATCGGCTCGCTTGAGCGAACGGCATCGTTTGATAGTGGCAAGCGGCAGTACGTTCGCTTGTCAGGAGCGAACTCGTCGCCTCGAGGTGGCGCTCAATCCCTCAGGACCGCGTCAGTGCATGTACAAGACACTGGGAGTGGTTCGCAGGTTTCAAGTTGCGGGACAACTTGCTGCCAGACCAGGTGAGCCTGCTGATATATATATATATGTTCTGTGGGCTTGGTCATGTCCCCTACGTTGTGGTGTCGGGGCCCTGTTAATGTGCTATAGGAATTCTGTTCTCCTTTAAGCGCTTTTCTTATTCTTGAAGTGTTCCTAGCCTAGACAG
>QQSS02185900.1:0-13704 GCA_003687565.2 Craspedacusta sowerbii | reverse complement strand
TATATATATATATATATATGTATATATATGTATATATATATATAAGTAACTTCCGGACATTTCTCAACACACATTTATTTTTTATTCATTATTGTTAATGCCTTATTGATTCATTCACAATGAGTTTATTCATGTTAAATTCATTATCTCATAGTAAGCATTAGATTTTGTGGTCGTGTAGCCATGGAGTTGATGCTGGATAGAGAACCCTGGCAAATGTTAGCAAGTAACTGATCATGGAGTTTATAACAAGCTGAATTTGGCGATCCCGAGTTACACCAGCTTTTTCAGCCGCCATATTGAAGGACAAGCAAAGCCAGCCCAGTTGAGCAAGTAAGCAGTTGCTGTCAACGTCTTTGCTCGTGCCTAGTTCTGTGCCTTGTTTGATATGTGATAGGCACATTTGATTAAGTGCCTTTCAGGTTTCCAAATGGGCGAGAGCATGCTTCAAGGGTGCTCATTTAGCCTTATTTCACTTTAAGCAATCACGTGAAGTATATCTTGAGCATGAAATGCTTGCATTTTTCATGCCGTTTCCTTTTCATTTGCTTTGCATTAAAAATTTTCCAAATGCGTAGTACGAACTTAATATATTTTTAAGAGGTTCATAAGGCTTTGCACACATGGTGTAGATTGTTTGCTCCTTAGGGATGAAAAATCTATCAATAACTACGGTATTAGATTTTTTTCCATTTTAGATTTTGAATCATATAAAGGAGTTTGTAACTCGAGGAACTTTTTGACTCGGCGTTCAGGTTCATTATGTCCAAAATGGGCAATAGACTCCCTATAATTGCCCGTTTATTTGTTATTTGTCGTCATTTACAAATGCACTTGTAGGAGATGCAATTCTACGTATTTCGATAAGACCAAGCGCCATATTCGTGAAAGGTTTTCGGAGCACCAAGGTCGCTCATCACGTACAGGCAAACTTGCTAAGGGTCAATGCTCCACCACTGTCTGAGAACACAACCTGTCCTCTGACACAATTATGTCCTTCTCTGACTTCAAGACCATTCGGATGGATACCGGTAATCGATTTTTGAAGATTGAAGAACGCCCCTAATCTTATCATTCCGGGCCAATCTAGCTTGATTTTTATGCTTTTTCTTCTGTTCAGATTTTGGCATCTGCAACTTCTATAACTATTCTCTGGCTGTATATAGCCTGATGATGACTATAGACGTTGTCGAAAACTCGCGATAATTTTGAGATTTATGCTAAATGCTGTATAATGCTTTAGGATGCAAGGTAAGGTAGCCGCTTTAGGATGCAAGGTAAGGTAACCACACATGCAAGGTAAAGTAACCGCTACATATACATATAAAGGGCAGGTTTCCACGATTTGCAGTTTTAATTTTTGATTAAATTGAGAAGTTTTGTTTGTATGTCCCACTTTTAGCGGAAGCAAGCCTTAGGCAGACATAATTGTTCAACGGCTAGTAAGTCTTACGGCACAGGAAACGATAGACCGTTCCATCTTGGTTGTTTTAATTAAGATCTCCTTGGTGGTTCATCGACCCAAGTTCCATTAGGTCCAATAACATACTTCATCACATTTGAATGAGAAGCTTGATAAAGAAACATGGGCATGTCATTGCACAAAGCGTGTATTATCTTCACATACTGATAGATACCATATGTCTGGAATCACCATCTTGCACTGGGATGATCAAACGAAGCTAGATGGTGCAAATTTGTTTCGCACGTGTTAACGACAGCCCTTGAGAGGATCTGCTTAAAAGCGACTTAAGCAGTGCCTGTATGTTCTTACTGACATATCCAAAGGGACAGTACTTGAGGCACATCCTGAGCCTGACTAAAGAGCTAAATTTCTAAGCTTTCGGAAATAATTCCGCAAATTCTAGCTCGTTTTTGTTGAGCCGAGTTTTCACTTTCCAAAAAGTTCTAATGGATACTTTAGGTCAGCCAGCTCGTGAATCTATCTTTTTTTAAAATTTCGTTGCGCCTTGCAAAGTGCTGGAATCAGCAGCTCCGTTACCAACCTATGTTTCAAACCCCATACCCAGCTTTTTTTATGGCGTTGCAAATGTGAAGTAGTTGAAAGTTTCGTTTTATGCTTGAAGGGGTCAGATCACTGATCTCAATAAAAGACTTTTATATAAAGTCTTTTATTGAGATCAGTGGGTCAGAGCCTTACAATCCTTGCGCACGTGAAGTGCAAGTAGAAAAAATATGGAAGTTAATTATTGACTTAATTAGTAAATGAATTATTAACTATCGGGGCGATCGCTGAAACGCTTTCTGCGCAAAAGATGGGTAGCAGGTGGATAATTTGTACGATTACTTCTGTTAGTCAGGCCGTGGAGGTCAGGATTTAAAGAAACATAATCCGCAACATTAAGCTGCCGTCTGCAGTGGCTTACTGCAACAGCGTTTAGATTGAAAATCAAACTGATGTAACTGTAGCGATGGAGTCGTGTTCTCTTAAATAGGCAAGGTCATAAGTTACCTAATCGCAGGAAGATCTCACGATTTTTAAACAATCTCAATTTAGACGTAAAGCGCGATGCCGTGAAACTTGTGAATATCTTCCGACAATACGACATGCTTCGCACGACTTTATGCGCTGCTAGTTAACATGAAGTAACACGGCACAAAGCTAGCAAGTCAGAATCCCCGCTGCTCACTTAAGGAGGATTAGTATTTGGGTGTAAGTTGATCAGAACGCACGCTGTGAATTTTCTCATCCGAGTGCTATCAGAAAAGGCCACGCAGTCAGACAGGAAGACAGCCAAGAAGTCAGACAGGAAGGTCGTCTCTCTGTCTGCCTGTCTGTCTGTCTCTGTCTGCCTTCTGTCTGTCTCTGTCTGACAATCAATTTGTCTATGTATTGTTTAGTCTGTCAGGGTCAATACTATTCAAGAATCTTTAGTTCTGATCCACGCCGTTGACTTTCCCTACCTTGAAAAATGGATCCACCTTTTCTAAATTCATATTATCAAGCTTTCTCATTGTTCAAACTCTAATGTGCGATCATCCTATCAGCCTTTTGATGCGTATTGCACAAGTGATTAACATAAGAGCCGGAACAATCCTTTCGACGAAATCCTTTCTTCTTATTAGGAATCTTTCTATCTTGGTTGCATGTGGGTGTGTTAATGCTTATTCGACTTAAAGCTCATAAATTCTTATAGTTTGGATATTTCCACTGAAGCTCATAAAGCTTTCAGAATGTCCGACAAAAAGGCCTAAGAAATTTTCTCCGCGTGACATGTGTGTTATTTCCTTGACATCAACTGATTTGATAGATGTTTAAGCATCACCACTTTTCTCACCAAATCGCTAGTCCAGGATGAGAAAGAAAAAAACAAGCAGAAGAATCTACGTTCCAATATAGCTAAGGCCATCGTAACGAAAAAATACTCTGCATGGGAAGGAGACTTTGTTTCCCTTCTCATGTTAGAAGCTCCAAACTCTTCATAAGAAAAATGATTCTAGCAGTTGACACTAGAGTATCTCCAAAGTACCAAGATGTGCATTTGCCTAAAATAAAATGTTTTAGCAAAGGGTTTCGCAAAGGCGTCATGAGGATGATACAGTTCTGAATACTATTATACATAATTACTATTGTTATTTGCGAGGTGTTAGCTCATGACCGCGGGACTGTCATTTATTTCCCGTAAATAATTGGCAGCGAGTAGAGCATACAAATGTCCTTGCAGCTGTGCCCTACAAGCTTTAGAATCTATCTTTTTCTTACAGTTTGAGACACGCAAGCCCGCTTTTGTTAATGATCGGTCATTGAATTTAACGATGTTAGTTTTCAGGACATTCTGTTAAGGCAAGACCGTACAGAATAGGAACTTTGACAGTGGCGGCAAATCGCCATTTTTGCAGTCGTAGCTGAGACTCGCGCATTGTCACGTGGATATTGCAAGCCAAACCGTGGGCAAGACGAGCTCTGCAACGAATCCAGGTGGCTGGCAATATGATAGAAATTGTGGAGGCCTTCACGTGACTTGCAAGTCTAATTGACTGCAATGGCAGATGTGAGGTGGAACTTGTGCGGCGGATATCCATTACACGTGACTGCAAGCCCACAGGATCACAACATCTGGCACTCTAGTATAACCGTATCTACCAAATGCGGCTCTACTGTGCATATTTACTTCCAGTATTTTAGCATTGAGCTGATAATTGGACAATCACCAAGGCAATTTCAGACAATATGGATGCCTTTCACCAATCGTTTCTGCGCCGCACCCTGTGAATTCACTACAGCAAGCACGCGAAAAGCGCGGATGTGCGAGGTCGCACAGGCTGCCCTCCGTTGTCCGAATTCGTACGAGCAAGACGACTTCGCCTTTTCGGTCACAAGGCCCGCCTATCCAGAGATTGATCCCTACTGATCTCCTCGCGCCGTCCTCAACAGACCCCAACGGGCCTGAACGTTCCTCTCACACTCGGAACAGTACCGTCGAGACAGATTTGAAGCCAAGCAACCTGCGCCTCTGCTCTTCCTGCAATAGTTTGCAGGACCGAGGTTCGTGGCGCCGCCTTGTGCGGACAGCTACTTCCCAGTATTATGCCATATCGTTGAGTGAGCGCGGTTGTCCATGATGCAATGCTTTCCACATTCAATTGTACTTCGATATAGTTAGGAATGTAAAAACCAGACAAGTGCAAAATGAAGGCCGTTCTTAATTGGCGTATCAAGTTTTGCACTGACTTTGCTATGCTGTGAGTGTCTGTTCAGGGCTACCCTATAGAGAAGAGGAGAGAGTGTTTAGTCTAGCGTTGATGAAATATAGTCTAGCGTTGAATAACATTTTGTCTAGCGTCGATAACGTATAGTCTAGCGTTGATAACATCCGGCCTAATTTCTCGTCTAAACTTCTTTCCATTGGGCACCAACCGCAGCTTACTACAAAGCATTTCAAGTCTGTTGAAGTGCGTCTTCCCGCCTTAGAGGATGACATACGAAAGCTGGTCATGAGTTCGCATTTTTACTGAACCACTTGGTCACATAACGTTGCTTGTGGGTCTCATGACGGTTTGCTGAGATTAGCAGAATTGAGGAAATATTTTTCATAAGCCACCAGTTTAGAGCAATCATCAAGCAGCGACTTGTTATTTCAAAAATAAGTGACAACTAAGTTTGAAAAGATGAACTTGTGCAATTCTTGGGGCGTCCTTAAACTTTCAAGCTTTTCTGAAGTATCAAATGACTTGAGACCACACAAGAAGACCCGCAGTGGGTGGCCTGGATGGCTCCTGGGTGGTATTGTACCATCATTTCTACAAATCTGTGTACAGACAAAGCAAAGCCGGAAACTAGACTTCCTACAATTTTTATTTTGGGTTTAAGAGAGAAGAGGTTAGTAGTGGTATTTAGTCGTAACATAGTTTTAAGTCAACTTTCGCGATAGTCACAGAACTTGGAAAGCGTTTTATAGAAGCTCCACAAGCATTGTGCTTTCCTATTCAATTATTCAATTAGAGATGCAAAGCCGTGGTTGCACTGCTCAGACATTTACTTGTCGTACTTACTTGATAAAGCATCCTACACGGTGTGTGTTCATTCGTGCTCCGGAGTGACAGAGTAAAAATTAGTATAACAATTGCTTTCATAAGTAAGCGATTTTCTACACAGCTACTGAAGTGTGTTAGATTAAATGGTTCTTTGTGGCGCCGTCTGCCTTTAGACATCCTGCATAACAGGGGAATGCCAGACAAAGCGTCTGCGAAATTTGCTTTTCTCTGAAGAAATTTGCCCCATGCCTAATGGATCGATCATCTTACCACCACTATCCACAGAGGATGTAACGAACCAGTCTTGCAAGGAACAAGCTTTGCTCCGTAACTCTGCTGTCTGAGGAGTAATTTTTCTAAAGAAATACTAGCTTTAAATCCAAGAAAATCAGCTCTTGTAGTCTAGTGATAAGTGCTCTGCTTTCCACACCTTTGACTCGGGTTCGGTTCCCATGCGTGTCACTGATGATCCCCGCATAGGGCGAAACGCGTCTGGCGAGAACGGAGAATGGAGGAACTGGTGAATTTCTTAACTTGGCCAATTTTAATATTTGTGTGCTCTTGTATTATAAGGCTCTCTGTACTGTATTCGGTGCTCTAGGCCACACCAAACTTTAAATTTATGTAAATATGCCTCTGTACGTGTTAGTTAGCATGTCAAAATGTCGTGCAGTTCTCACCAGTTCACTCAGCTCTCGTGGTCTAATGGTAAGTACTGCCTTCCACTCCGGCGACCCGGATTTGGTACCCATGCACGTCAATGATGAGCCCTACATAGGGCGAAACGCGTCAGGCGTTGGGAGAATGGAGGAATTGATGAATTTTGAGATGTACTTCCTTAAATCATTCAAAAGAATCGAAACTCGCACATGTGCAATTCCCGATTGGATTCCTCTTGAATTTCTTAACTTGGCGAAATTTCAAAATATATGTGCTCGTGTGGTATGAGCCTCACTGTGCGGTATTCGGTGCTCTAGATTACACAAAACGTTACAGTAATGTAAGAAAAATGTTTGTTTCTGACGAGCCCATCTTCCCTCATTTCTCATATATTGGTTCAGTAGGTGTAAAGAACCACTTGCAGTTTGCACTTGTGACTTACCTAAGACAATAACACTTCTTCCACCACATAAAAGTTGTGTCAAACGCTATGATATCATAGAAAACTTGTCATCTGCTAGTAGACGGCGTGGCAAAAGCTGTTAGAGGCCATTTAGACCTGGCAATTCTTCAATGGATTGTTCCTGGGCAGCTTGCAATCCTCAAGTGATTGGGGGGCGGGCGGCTGAACCTGGACGATCTTGTGCGGTTGTGCACTGAAGAGCTTATGCAGCAGACCTCAAGAGAGCATTTTTAGAGTTCTTGATGGAACCCCAAGCAGCTGCGTGGCCAGTGAGGACTCTCTCTGACGAGTCCCTTGGCAGGGACGAAGCTTACGTAAGGATAGCCAGTTCACTTAAGACTAACTTAGCAAACGCGTTAACTGCGGTGCATTTAAGTAGGAATTGTAAAGTTTAAAATTATCTGATATGAGAGATAGAATAA
Source organism: Craspedacusta sowerbii (assembly GCA_003687565.2). Classification (NCBI taxonomy): domain Eukaryota; kingdom Metazoa; phylum Cnidaria; class Hydrozoa; order Limnomedusae; family Olindiidae; genus Craspedacusta; species Craspedacusta sowerbii. Next base: position 6,663 of record QQSS02185900.1, on the reverse strand, counting down.
GAAAACTCAACGTTGAAAAGCTTTGGCTTTAACTTTTATAGTAAGTATCTACAACTATTTAAACGTACGAAAATTAGTCGAGCATGTTAAAAACGTATTTGAGCATCCGGAGAGGAAACAACAGGCGATTGGCTTCAATCATATGCGGAACTGTCCGGTGTAGTCTCTCACATGGTTACAAACGCCTTCAATCACTTTGTATGCCCAAAACCTGATATGACGCGATGGAATAAAATGCTTTAAGATGTTTTAAGATGCTCTCAGTGGAAAATTTTTTATTTTTTAATTCTTTACTCCACTTGCAGAGTTCAGTCTGAGGTAAGACTGGTCAGATCGCGTGCGCAAGTCAGTTGAATTTCAACCTGCTCAAATGCACGAGTGCAGCCTCCTGGCATACAGTCTCGAACCGGGGCTATCTGCTCGTCCCATCGCTCATCCTCTTCCTTAATGTTTATAATTAAAATCCCTGCAGACCGGATTTATCTGCCGGTCGTCAGTTAGCGCAAGGCTCGCTGTAGCGGTCTGTAATCTGCCTTGAATCAGGGAATAGTTAAACGAGGCAGCGGTGACGCACGTATCATTTAGCGGCCAGCGCGCCACAGAGTAGCGCCACTATAGCAAGCTGAATAGCACTGCCACTGCTAGCCAACTCGCCTTGCTGAACACAGGAATCCTTCGCGCTTTGAATGAGAAGGTAGTTTTTGATGGGAAGATCTGAGATTGATAGAGCTTTGTGGGGACGTACATGAATATCACAGAGTGTGCTCTTAAGAAGTGGACCGCCATTTGAGCTTCTTGCTAGCTGTGTAAACGAGCGATAGTTCGTAATCTTTAGAAACATGCTGGAGCGCTGGCTTTCGGTCTCGTTGATCTTATGGACCTGTTTCAAACCGTATCGACAGGATTATTTCCATACTGAGCAGCCGACGACATCACTGTTTGCATATTCAGGAAAGGAGTCGACTGAAGCGACTGATGCTGACGACGATGTCGAAAGCGTCGCTGGGGGCGAAGTGAGCATTGTGTACGATCCAAAAACTTTGCAAGGTAGGCCACCTGCTATAACGGCTTTGACTGTTTAGATCTCCATACCTGTTGATATAAGCTTTCTTTCGGCTTGCGTGAATTTCGATACGGAAATTTGCAAGACTATGAAGCTCGACTTTCAAAACGCATGGGGATCTTGTAAGTCCTTAAATTTAGGAAGAAGCGAGTTTGAATGACAGCTTCCAGTTTGAAAACATCGTAAGCTGCTGTACATTGTCTTCCCATGCGGATATCTATTTTTTATTACATCTGCATGAGTATTTCGCCATCTCCGACATCTCTGAGCTGATGCTCAGCTTTCAATTAGTTTGCGTGTTCAGGTCTCTTTGCTGATCTTAAATTCTTATTAGTATATATTTTTTTATGCTGGGTTGCATTCCACTTCCCCTCTTTCTATGGGACTTCCCGCGTAACTTCTAGTTTTTTTCTGTTTACTGATAGCTATGCCAGCCTGTATTCACTTACGTATCAAATCGTTGGACCGCTGTATGGTGTCTGGTATTGCTTTTGGCCGGGAGGTCGGTTGCTTTGTGCATGGCGCGTACCTAACTAGTCTCTAGAGAGTCTATGTTTACCAGAGGTCTCTATAAGAAGTTGTTTTGCCATGTGAAACTTTGTATGGAACGAGCTGCATGGTCGGGCGCTTGGGTGGTCGAGCGATAGGGTGTCGTTTTTGTTTGCTAAGGATAGGTTGAATAACACGATATCGCGTATCGCTCAGTGCTCGCACCTTACTCATACGAACTCTGTAAACGATAAACATGGTCGGAAAGTCCTTGCCGTTGGGTGAATGAGACTTTTCCAGGTAATTGACTACGCATTAGAATATGTGCTCAAATTACTTTCTATAGATATATCTAGTGTAGCGAACAACCGCATTATGTTGTGCGTAATTTTGTGGCGGGCAAAGGTTTATTAACTTATTGGCTCGACGTTGTTATATAGATTTGAAATTAAGCCAAGCTTGACGCGGGAATTTATAATTTTGGAATTATATTAGCCGTAATTCTTTCGGTAACGAAGTTGTGATGCTTGTAAATGAAGCCCGGACAGCTTAGGATAAATTTGTGCTACAACATGCGCCTCCTTGCATGCTGATTTGAGGTCAGGTGATTTTCCGAATATAATTATGTTTAACGCTAAGAACAAGGGTCGATTTATTTCGGAGATAGGACATGAGTTATAAAAACTTTAAGTAAAGAAGCCTTTGTTTTGTCCAGTGGAGCAGATTAGAGAGTTGTTCTCTAGGATTTATCACATGCTGTTCCGCAACGTAAAGTATTGTGATGGACAGAATTTGCTCGTTTTAAAGTTAGGATTGCGATCAGCTGCAAGGTACTCTGCGTATCGTGCAATTCACTTGGTTAACAAAAATTGTGCGACGGGCTGAAAGAAATCATGGACTTTTTTCGACTCATATGGGGATGAAGGGATGATTCATCGCACAAAGAGCCTCACGGTCTATAAATATAAGTCGTCGTGTAGTAATTGAAGTTCGGGTATCTTTTCAAACAGTTGCTCGCTTTAGTTCTTTTTTATAGTGCAGCAGCTGCCATTTGTAATGTCAGCTTGCGTTTATGTAGTCAAGTATCCTAACTCCTGTCTTCCAAGAGCAAACTGCTAACTCAGATCCTCCATAAGGGCAGGAGCAAATTTTTGATTCTTTTGCATGAGCAAACAAAAGTTCGTCACAAAAAAAATTTGTAGATAAATTATCGTCTGATCTGAAATGATCTGTTTTCTGCGTGGATCTTGCGCAAGCAAGGTTAACGAGAGCTTGCAGATACCGCGTAGCACTCGCCGCGTTGAATGCCGTTTGAGCGCAAGTCCTCCCTGCAACAGCTCAGCGCGAGGTCGTTTGAAGGTTGATAATGAGGGTCTTCAAGTGCAAATCGCAATTACAACCTTAAGAATCTGTCTAAGCCTGTTGACGTCAATATGGATTATGAATGGCCGGAGTTCAATGTAGACGAAAAAAGTCAGTTGGCACTGATAAGTGGCCATTAGCTAGGTCCGTGCTGGCTTTACCTTTGGCTGACAGCAGACTGTGGTTAAGTCCATTAGATTAAGATCCATGTGTGCGTAGGGTTCTCAAAATTAGCATGCAAAAATGCGGCTGAAAATTAATCCCTCCCCCCCACACCCACACACACACACACAAACTTAAAGGTTGACTTTCAGCTGGTAGGAAGTTTGCTTCGATACCTGCCACGGTTAGCGTTGGGAATAGGATTTTGGGTTTTCACAATTCGAAAACCATTGCACTGTTTGTACCGCATCTTCGACGCCATCATTAATTTTTGTTTTTGCTTGCCAAGTTGTCATCTGGTTTGTCTTCGATAGTGGAGGAGTTTAAAATCGCCTTTTTTGGTCCCCGTTCTTAATGACGGTGCGTAATTAGTCCCGTCCATAATAAGCCTATGATTTTTGTCTGATTTGTGAATCTTTTTTTTTTTGTGTTCATTGCACGACACCACTTTCCTGCTGTTTCGTGTCAAAACCCAAGCTGAGCGTTCTGCTAGTGTGCGATGCGTTCACGAGTTTTCTGGAGAGCTTAATACAAGCACGCCAGCATGTTCACCAACAGCGTTTTTATTTTTATTTTTTATTTTTTATTATTATTATTATAATTTTTTTTTTGCATTCCCGCGTCTTCAATCTATATTCTTTCTTCGGCTAACTGGAACAGCATGTTGCCCAGCTCGCAACACTCCACTTGTTGACGCTTTCCTCTCGACTGATGCTCATGCCTCGCAGATTTTTAAATTAAAAATCATGATCAAGTAAAGAAGGCCGGTGAAATCTTGTTTTGTTTTGTTTTTTCCCTTTTATATTTTTCGTTCGCTAGAACAAAGTTATGTTGTCATTCATTAAGTTTGGACAACTGAGCGCAGTTGCTTATGTGGCTTGGTGCGCTTCGCGTGGTTTGTTGACGTGGTCATCTCGAGCGAGATTGGGATTTCTTAATGCGGTCCCTATGAATAGCTGATCTGGTCTGATTCTGATTTGCCCCGACAAGGATGAGATCACCATTTGCTTTCGCGTGGTGCTCGCTGACTTTGCAGACGGTGTTAAGATGCCTTGAGATCAACTTTGCACTAACATGCTAGGAAGTCCGCAGTGAATCGCTGATTTGCAACATAAAAACTTTATTTCACATGCACAACCATTTATTCAGGTCATGCTCTTAACTGCTTTTGTGTGTGAATGCGTGTGTGTAGATTCTCTCTTGCTATCGCATTCTAGATTCCGTAAAGCAAGGCTGCAATCTCATCCGGTTGCGCCGCTACATCGGCAGCAAGGCTCGGAATTGCACGACACTGAAGCCGGTTAAGTTCGCCTTCTGTGGCGGCTTTTGTCTGCCGAAGTTCCGCATAAGCCAGCTGAAAGTGTCCAGCCTGGAGCGGATCTTGGAGAAGAGTCAGTTCCAGTACCAGTGCGAGACGGACCAGTTTCATCATAAAAAGATCAGAGTCTTTTGCCAGGATGATGGTTCAATTGCTGACTACCGAATTAAAGTTGTCACATCGTGCAAGTGCAAGGAGGTCGTGCAACGGCACAATATGCTTGAAACTCCCCAAGAGAGACGAAAGCGAGAAGATGGTCAAGGCGTGTGACCACTGTTGTTGGGGCCCATATAAATGCATGAAGTTTTAAGTATAGTAATATCCTAGCATGCGTCGTCAGGGACTTACCGAACATGGGCGATTTTATCGTCTGCGAAAGCTATTGCTGTTCGTCGGGTTGGACAGTGGTTGGTGCGGGACTAGGGAAGGATCTATCAGAATCAAAAGTAATCGTTCTTTCCATTCGGTCCTGGTTGCACGTTCTCCGAAATTGTTCAATCCGGATCAGGTGGTCGATAAGACTGTAGATAGTTTAGCTTTGTAAAATGACTGTAGATCGTTTGTTTGCTTTTCTTCAATTTGTTTTTCGAAAAATGAACCAGCAACAAATCAACAACGCCAGCATTAAGAGCAATCGCAAAGTTTGTGTAAGTACTCCGAAACTAGCTTTTCTCTTTTCGGTTAAAAGGAGCTTTACTGCTGCATGTTTGGGTCTAATCCATGCACCACGACTGATAGTTCTGTTCTTGCTTAATTTTTGCCTCGCTGCTGTTAACGTTCGCCAATGTAGGGTACTGGGAATTATCAGCGATCGCGAGCTACCATGTTGGTTGAGCTTGCTTCCCGTGGTAGAGTAAGCTTTCATGTCATACTTAGTGGCAATGCGGTTGACTTCGTTTCCTAAATTCTTAAGTCGAGTTCTGCAGCGCAGCTTTTTCGTTTAAAGCCTCAAGGCAAATCACAAGCATCTTACGGATAATCCTTGTTTGCGCCTTAACCGTCGCTTGAAGGGATTTTGTTTATATCTAAACGGCTGCTGCGCGGCTGTAGATGCCATTTAGGCACCTTTGCGGTTGCCCAAGTGTGCGCTCAAGGGTGGTTATTTGCTCGGTGTGCTAGTTGAGTGATTTGTAGTGTTTTTGAAGCATGCAACTGCTCAGCTTTTCGTCCCGTTTCATAGTGCAGGTAAATCCGTGACGAAACGTTTGTATTCTGTGCCTCCTCTGTGCTTGCATGGAACAGGGGGTTCCGTGCAGATTTATGTTCGTGATACCTCGCATTTGCGTATTACCTGCGAGAAGGCAAAATTTTATAGACGAGTGGCGGTCAGATAGTTCACAGAAAAGCTTGCCGTTTTCGTCATATTCACTTTCCTCGTCTCCGGTGCACCTCGAACAAGGGCTTGCTTTGTGTGATGGCCGGGGTGATGGAAGTTTTTTTTTCTGGTTGTGTCTAGCTGTAACTGGCATTCTTTGAGAATATTTGTACATAAAATCCCTTTCGTAAATTTTTAACATATATATTCGTACAAGCTTGTATGTTCTGAAAGTAATTGTCTTTTAGTTTTAAAGCATCCCATGTTTTAAGTGGACTAGATAATGTTTAATGTCGAGCTCGCTGTTGTTTAATTTCAACTCGCCGTATCGCATAATTATTTGGCTAGGGTGTGGAGTGAGAATGCGATCTTTCTGAGTGGACAGCCCCAGTCAAGCCTGTCTGGTGCAGATCGTGATCGTGGCGCATTTCTTTGCATTTTGTTGTGAGTAGAGCAGAACATTGCGTTGTCAACTAACAAAACCTCGTGGCCTGATCTTATTCTGTTCGTTTAACTTCTACTTCTGTTCTCTATTTACAAATTTTCCGTGTTGTAACAAAGTCAAGACACAATTAAGTTATTCAACACCTGGATGAACTAAATGGGCAACGTGCTGTCAAGATGCAAATAGCATGATGAAAATGGCAGTACCACAATTAAACCAATATTCCAACACATTCCAAAATACTCATTGACTTCCAGATGTACTCCGTGATAAGTTCCAAGCACGACGATTACGTTGAATATGTGTTAAAGCTGTTCTCGTCAATTTCGCAATGGACTTGCCCAAGTCACGCAATTTTTCTGTGTGGTGACGCCATGTTTCTAAGTATGGTGCAGGCCGGATTTGGTGAAGATGTTGTATTCGTTCCGGCGTGGCTGAAAAGTATTTCGAGCTCCTGTCGCCCAAAGGCCGATTCTATTTGGAGTTTGAGACTATGGCGAGGACAAAGC